>CAJNJA010030742.1:0-14736 GCA_905231915.1 Symbiodinium necroappetens
ATTGGACATGGACATCGTTCGAGATGTTGGGGCCCATTGGGTTTAGGGTTTAGGGTTTTAGGGTTTTAGGGTTTAGGGTGTAGGGTTTAGGGGTCTAGGGGTTTAGGGTTTAGGGTTTTTGAGGGTTTTAGGGTTCCACCCTCGAAGGGCCGCATAAGGGCTTCTAACAAGGGAGTTTGCTTGTCGTACGGTTCTGTGGCTCCTGTCAGGGTTCCCTGAAAGGTACTGTTTCGGTTTCTACTAGGGCAAGTATAGGGTAAACCCTAAACCTCCATAAACTCCTAAACCCCTAAACCCTTAAACTCCAAAACCCCTAAACCCTTAAACCCTAAACCCCTAAACCCTTAAACCCTCTAAACCACTAACCCTAAAGCCCTAGGGGTTTTGGTTCAGAGTTCAGTTCAGGGCTTAGCGTTTGGGGCATATACTGGAAACCTGCAGTCCCGTGACTCCCGAGCAACCTAGCAAAGCGGGAGGCCCTGAAGCCTTAAACCCAAAGCTAAGATAGGGTTCAGAGTTTGTAGGGTTTAGGGTTTAGGGTTTATATCGGGTTTAGAGTTTAGTGTTTAGGGTTTAGGGAGGGGCCTTAAGAATTAGAATAGGGCTTGGGGGTACATGTATACTCGTAATTGCAAAAAGGAGCGCCCAAAACCCTATTCAAAGCATTAAGGCTCCTACATTATAAGCCCTTCTCCTGAAAGCGATGGAGCCCGAGACGTCTGAAAGCCACGGAAGACTTGGAAGCGCCCCTTTCGGGTTTAGGGTTTCAAGGGTTTAGGGGTTTAGGGGTTTGGGGTTTAGGGGTTTAGGGGTTGAAGGGTTTAAGGGGTTTAAGGGGTTTTAGGGGTTTTAGGGGTTTTAGGGTTCAGGGGTTTAGGGGTTTTAGGGGTTTAGAGTTTAGGGTTTAGGCGTCCAAGGATTGGTCTGATGCTGATAACTGGCTCATGAAGCTGGAGGAGCAGCACTACAAAGGCCCTCAGTGAAGTGTCGGGGTCTGAGGGTGTAGGGCTTCCTGGCGGTTTTGGGTTTACGGAGCAGCACTCTAAAGGCCTCGGTGGGCTAAGGGGGGCTCTGTTACGGCCCTTTTTTGGTGCGGTTCGGCTTGGCCAAAATCGCAGGATCTGGGGTTTAAGGGCCCTAGATCCTGCGGCTGGTCCAGGGCTTACACGGGCTTTAGTGCTTGCCGGTTAAGGGTTTGGGATTTGCAGCGCCCGCCTGCCCACCAAACCAGAGCCTAGTCTAGTACTTAAGGACTCTGCGAAACTTCACCCCATCTTGCTGAACGAGGAACGTCAACAAGCACGAATGTTGGGCTGTGGGGGAAGGTTTGCTGCGGCACTTGCATAAAGACTTCGAAGGGGGGTTGCATTCCATCTATCACTGTAAACCTCACGGTGTCAGATGTGCCCTAGACCCTAAACCCTAAACCTGAAACCCTGAACCCCAAACCCCTAAGTCATGAACCCTGGCATGGAGCTTTCCAAGAGTGGACCGAAAGCCCCTCGGTTCCCGAATCCCGCCTCAAAGACAGCAAGCTTCGGGGGTGAGGGGGGTTCAGGGTTTAGGGTTTGTTTAGGGTTTAGGGTCTAGAGTTTAGGGTTTGGGGTTTGGGGTTTGGTTTAGGGTTTGGTTTAGGATTCAGGGTTTAGGCTTTAGGGTTTCAGGGATTCAGGGGGACAGTCACGGGCTGAAAGGGTGTTATGGCCCGTAGCCTAAGCCCTGAACCCTCAGCCCTAGGCTCTAAGCCTAAGCCCTAAAGCCCTAAGCCTAAGCCCAAAGCCGCAAGCCTAAACCCTACATCCTGAACCCTAATGGCTAGTTCTCTAAATTAGGGTTTTTCTGTTGGGTGCAGTACTATATTTGGGACCTAAGAAGGGACCCTAATTTAGAGAACTGCCCAGTTATCCTAAACCCGTTTTCCTAAACCCTAAATCCTGAACCCTAGACCGTAAGCCCTAAGCCCGAACCCCGGCGAGATGTTTGGGGGTTCGGTGTTTGCCGGAGCACATTTTGCTAAACCGCGAAGCCTCACAGCCAGAGTTCTCAACCGCGAACCCTAAACTCTACGATTTTCATGGCTCTCTGAGCTACAAAGCTATGCCTCAAGCCTTCTGAGTGTGCAGTTGGAACCCTAAACCCCCTAAACCGCCCACGCCCCAAACCCTAAACCCTCCTAAACCCTAAAGCCTAAATCCTAAACCACTACAAAAAGCCGTCAATGTTTTAGATTAAAGGGTCTGGGCTGGCCTTTAGGGCCTTTAGGGTTTAGGGTTTAGGGTTCGGGGCTGGCTCTGAGGGTTTAAGATATGGGGTTGTGGGCTAGGAGTTGGGCCTTTGGTTTAGGATTTAAGTCTCTCTGGGTCGACCTTCAGGGCTTAGGTTTCAGGTCTTCAAGCTTCTTCGGGAACCTTGTATATTGAAATCGGAATTGTAAGAAGCAAAAGAATCTTCGTCTGAATCGAAGATGTGAAACTTTGAAACTATACACTGTATGTGGTGGATTTTTTAGTTCTTAATGTTCTGGAATTCTTTGGGTGGGTGGGTGTAATATCAAGACCGCAGATACAACTTTATTGTAATAGTACTTCTCGATCCGAGCTTCTGAACCCTTAACCCCAAACCCTAAATCAATCAGAAGGGCGAGTGCCAGTTGGTTCCCCTGGACCTCAACTGGCCGCGCTTTCCCTTGGAGGCACCACTTGAAGGATTACTGGCAGCCTTTGGAGTGGAGGAGGAGGACCCGCCTGGCGAAAAAGACTTGGCGGACCAAGCGGTGCAGCACTATCCAGAGAACCCAATACCCCTTAATTAAGGAATATCCTGTAAATCATAATATGAAGGCCCCTACAACTTGAGGTATAGTCTTTAATTAAGGGGTAATTACTGGGTTCTCTGGGTATATGCAGGACTCCAGGCTCCTGGCACTCTAAGCCCATGGCACCATCGCCACGATGTGTTACCAGGACGTGTGGCAAGAGGATCGCACAAGGAGGAAATGCGCCCTCATTCCTCAGAAGGATGTGGGCAGCAGCGATGTCTTTTGGACGAGGGAGCCCTGCCGGACATCGCATGGGAGCTCAGTTAAGAGGTTTATCCTCCTCCTCCCCTTTTCCAGTCTATGGGGTTTATTGTCCGTGAAACCCTAAACCCCAAACCCCAAGACCCTAAAACCCCCCCTAACCCCCTAAACCCCCTAAGCCCTAAACCCCAACCCCAAACCCTAAACCCTAAGCCCTAAACCCTAAACCCTAAACTCCCTAAACCCCAACCCCAAACCCTAAACCCTAAGCAGGCTCGCCAGTCCCATCCTACGACTCCACGCTGCGGCTGGTGCAGGGCATCGGCGAGACGCTGCTTGACTTCATAAAGCAATTAGAGGGTTGGGGCCCTTGATAATTAGGGTTTAGGAGGGTTTAGGGATGTTTTAGGGTTTAGTTTAGGGTTTGGGGTTTAGGATTTAGGGTGTAGGGTTTAGTAAGGGAGGTTTACATAAAGTGGGGCTCAAGCATTGCCAGCATCACAAAGGTTTGAGGTCCGTGCTGACCTGGCCGAAGTGCGGCAGGTTAGCTTGTTGATTCGGCTTTTCGGACCGACTGATGTCCGCACCCAAAAGCCCTAAACCCTACACCCAAACCCCTAAACCCAAGCCAGGGGCAGTCCGGATGGCCTTGGCCCGTGAGCTAAACACCCGACCGGGCTACTGTAGGGACATTGGGGTCTGAAAAATCAGTAATCAAGTTGCTACCCATAGGCTCCAAAGTAGTTCCTTGGTGGGAGTACCTTATAGGATCCTAAATATGAGCATCAAACAGGAACTACTATGGAGCCTATGGGTATACCATAGCATTATCATACAACTTCATGTTTTCCGCATTTCAGGGCCCAATATTGGGTCCACGAGCCGGCGACCTCTCCGCGCTGGAGACTTCATACAAGCAACTACAGTATAAAGACCTTAGCAGGTTCATAGAGCTTCTAGCAAGACCTCCTTTCGAAGATTTTCAGAGTCGAAAACACGCTAGAGCACCCTAATCAAACCCTACGAAGCCCTCATAAACATCCTCTAGAACCCTCATAAAACGAATGAAAGTCCCTGTACAGGTATAATAATCAGAGCCCTTTGCGACCCTTTAAAGCCTCCCTGTAGAACCCTTATAAACCCCCAAAAGGCCCTCGTTTGAACCCTAAACCCTAAACCTTGATCCCTAAACCCTAAACCTAAGCCCTAAACCCTAAACCCTAAGCCCTCGTTTGAAAGGTATTTCCATTTCAACGACGGCGAATGTCGTGCGCTGAAGACGACTCTTCGCGACATGGAAGGCTAGAGCCCCAGGTCTTTGCTGCGGAAATCTGCGAGGGTCCAGAAATCAGCGGTAGGGGTTTAGGGGTTTAGGGCTTTAGGGTTTAGGGCTTTAGGGGTTTAGGGTGTAGGGTTTAGGGTTTAGGGTTTAGGATTAGGGTTTAGGGCTTTAGGGTTTAGGGGTTTAGTGGTTGAAGGTTTATAACTTATTCATGGATTAAGGGTTTCGGGATTTGAAGTGGACTAGGGTGTCGGAGTTTAGTGGTTTGGGGTTTAGGGGCTGAGTGGTTAAGGGTTTAGAGGTTCGTCGATACTAGCAACAAATGTAAGATTAATGGTATGACTCTTGTGCCGTGTAGCTATAGATCGCAGACAATATTGTGGCAAAAGAGGTGATTTAATAGTTTTACATAGCTTCGTTTTTGCTACTAATATTCCTTATAAGCCAGCAAATATCCAGATGTTGTCGATGGTAGCGACGCCAAGCATGATGCTCCTGCTCTCCTGCTTTTTCTGCTGCTTTTTCAGCAGCTGCTGCTGCTGCTATAGACAAGTATGATCATGCTGATGGTCTTTGCAGCTACCCTCGTAGTGTCAAGGCCACAACTTTATGACGTGAGGCCGTGGCAAGACTCTGCAAAGCTCAACCTCACATAAACTATAAAGCCTAAACCCGACCGACTCACACCCGCAGGCAAGAAAGCAGGTCGTGTGCGTCTCTCTACCTTCTACAAGAAGTCGCTGTACAGCCACTGGCGCTTCACCGAGAAGGCCGGGGCAAGCTGCCTTTCAGCTGCGCACAGCAGTGGTGACGATGATGGTGTTGGTGCTGGTAGTGGTGGTGACGTGGGTGACAAAAAAACGTCGCTAGTCATAGCAACGAGAAGCTGAGGACACATTGATGGTGACCACGATGAAGCTGCTGATGTTGATGAAGGGATTCTGCCCGTGGTGTATATGATTGTATTGCTGATGGACTGCAACAAGACTTAGTTCGTGATGATCATAATTTTCATGGGGATGTTTTTGTTCTTGATGAAGATGCGACGCTGCTGCTGGTGGTGCTGCTGCTGATGACGTCGATGTTTTTGGATGAGGCAGATGGGTTTTGCTGCCTGTAATGCTGGCGGTAGTGCTCGGCAGCGGTGCTGGTGCTACTGCTGGTCTTAGTTGTTGTGATAGTGATGCTGATTGAAATAGTTAGTCAGTATGAATGATTCTAGCAGCCGTGGTCGCGCTGTTCAGGAGCAAGAAGTAGACAAGCAACTGCTCTTATTGGTGTTGCCAAGGGTCATCATCTGATCGTAAAAGTAGCAATCATAATGGTAGACCTACCCGCAAGCATTGCCGGATGCCGGTGTTGTCATGTATTGTCGATATCTGAGTTATCTGAGAGTTAGACTTGCGAGAGCATTCTGCAATACCGTGCCGATGACCATGAAATAGCCCAGCATTCCGAATACAGTTTCAACATATCCGTGAATGTGTCTGTGAACCTGATATAATATATTCCAATGTCGAAGTTCCTAAATCGCAAAATCAAAGTGGGTTCGAAGCGCCCAGCAAGGATCATGCTAAGATCTTACGCCGGGCGGTTGCCAGTAAAATAGTTAGCAGGGAAAGAAGGTAGAGGGTATCAGACATGACAATTGTGAGGGAGGAACAAGCGCGATTGTCGTGCCAACCTTCGGTTTAGCGAGTTTCGTGCACGAACACGTTGGATCGAGAATTTTCATCCTACGGCCCGAGAGGTTGGCCCAGAAGCCTTCATCGAATAGCCTAAACCCTAAAACCTAAACCCTAAACCCTAAACCCCTAGACCCTAAACCCTAAGCCCTCCACCCGCCACCCGTTTCAGCTTCCATGTCCTTGGCGCTTCCACGCTACGCGTTCTGGCATGTGCCCGTTAGAGTTTAGGGTTTAGGGTTTGCTGCGGTGTAGTGGAAGCAGAGCCAAAACGACCCCGAAGCCTGAGCCCTCAGCCTTACACTGAAAAGACTACGCCCTAAACTCTGGACCCTCAACCCAGCTTGGGTTGAGGGTTTTGGGTTTGGTTGACTAAGTCTCAAGACAAATGCCAGGCCGACTACCTGCGAACCCTGGGTGCCCTGGATGACTCCGATGCCCGGCTGTTCTCAAGAAGCTTTGTGTTTGCCCGATATCCATATCGTGCTACATATATGTGTATGTGTAGGTGTATGTGTAGATGTATGATACCAATATAATACTGGTACGTACTAGTAGGCGAAAAGTCGCTGTACATGTGTACAGACCTGTCTCGCGACTTGCGTGATCGTCTGCAGACCACACATGCACGCGTGCACACCCATGTGAATGTATGTTTGATTTTCGTACTCCAGTGAGCACTTGTTGGCATTTCTTGCGGAGGTAGCTCTTTCAGAAGACTCCGGAGGGCCTTTCGTTCTATGGGTAGAAAGCCGAAGAACTCTATCCATTTATGCCAAAGCCTAAATGCCTTGTCTCAACTGTAGCTGTTTACGGCAAGCGGCCCCGTAAACTGAAGTTTTAATGTCAGCTGCAGCCGCTCTCCGACAGCTATAGCGTAGACTTGAAGAGAGGAATCCCCAAACTCGTAACAAACGGCAAGAAACTGAAAGCTCTAAACCCCCAAACCCCAAAACCTAAATACAAACCCTAAACCCCAAAAACTAAACCCTAAACCCCAAACCCTAAATCCCAAAACACTAAATCCTAAACCCCAAAAGCCCTAAACCTCAAACAAGAAACTGAAAGCTCCAAACGCCCACGGCTCCGGTAGCCCTGAAGTCCCTGAAGCCTACGCCCTGACCTCGAATGGATTAGGGTTTAGGGTTTATAGGGCTTTGGGTTTAGGGGTTTAGGGTTTAGGGGTTTAGGGGTATAGGGTTTTAGGGGTTTAGTCTCAGGTGGGTAGTTACCGTTATATGAGGTCTTATAGAAGGTCTATATACCTTATAGAAGCCTTACAGAAGCCCTAAATACCCTAAACTCCCCACCTGTAGTTCCCTTTAAATAATTTAGGGGTTTAGGGTTTTGGAGTTTAGGGTTTGGGGCCGTTTAGGGTTTGGCATCTCAACCCCTTGAAGCCCACACCTCAGGATGAGAAGCAGCCGCAGGCCGACTTCTGCCGTGGGGCTTTTTGGGGTTTGGGAGTTCCTTTAAGGGCTCCTTAAAGGGTTTCTTTTAGGGAGTTCCTTTAAGGGCTCCTTTAAGGGGATCTTAGAAGGGTTCCTTTAAGGGCTCCTTTAAGGGTTCTTTTAAGGGGATCTTAGAAGGGTTCCTGTAAGGGCTCCTTTAAGGGTTCTTTCAAGAGCTCCTTTGAGGGATCTTAGAAGGGTTGCTTCAAGGCCTCCTTTAAGGGTTCCTTTTCCCCTTCAAGGGCCTTACAAGGGGCTTTCACAAAAAGGTTTAGAAACCCCTAATCCCTAAACCCAAAACGTCAGGGCTTCAGGGTTTAGGGCTTAGGATTTTATGTTTCGGGTCCGTGGACGTAGGGGTTTATGGCTTCGGGGCTCTTGGGGTTAGGGGTTTACCCATAGGCTCCAAAGTAGTTCCTTTTTGGGATTACCTTATAGGATCCTAAATATGAACCCCAAAAAGGAACTACTATGGAGCCTATGGGTAGGGTTTAGGTTTTAGGGCTTAGGGTTAGCGGGCTAGCGGGCTTTTGCGGGTTCAGGCCCAGTGACTTGTTTTTTGGGGTTCGCAGGACACTTGCTGCCGGGCATCGCCTGCCAATTCCTGACTGGGAGAAACCCTCAACTTGTGAGGCAGTATCCTGTACAAGCCTGGAATGCTTTAAAGCAGCGAAAGAATGGGGGAAGCATAGGCAGGAAAACGTCGCCCTGATGACACTTGCTATGTCTGTTCTATGTTTTTCTAAGTTTGTTCTATTTTGGTTTTTGCTTTTCACCTATGTCAGCAGCGTTGAGCACCGGTTCCATTCTTGTGCAATTGTCCTTCTGTGTTTGTTTAGTGTGTATTGGTTGAATTCTATTTGTTTGTGTTTCAACAGTTTTAAACATATTCCAGGCTTATATAGGGATTCAGCCTCACAACCCTAAACCCTCAACCCCTGAATGAATCGGAAGCCATCAGCTAAAATAATTCGCTTTCGGAGCAGTTGACCAGAACCGGGCCGGGGCCGCCATGAATAAAGAGAGCAAAGCACCCTGCACCCCAACATGTAAACCCCAATCCCTTCATGGAAAATCGTCTACACAGGCAATAGGGTTCATAAAGATTTGATGGCTCTAAACCATACGATGAATACCGAGTCCTATGCTGAGCTTCCAGGGCAAAAACTCCAGCGGAAATTCGTTAACATCAATGAAGGAGGCACGGGTCAGGTTGTAGTCGCTCTTCTTCCGAATCCTCACAGGTCATCATCGCCAACTACATGATGGTTGGGGCCTCGATTCAGATGACCGGGCCTGCAAATGATGCATTCGATGTTCTAGGACGTGATGCCTAGCCTAGGAGTGGTAGGTTAGGGGTTTGAGGGGTTTTAGGGGTTTGGGGTTTAGGGTTTTGGGGGTTTTGGGGTTTGGGATTTAGGTTCCTTCCGGGTGTCCGAGCTCCAGAGTCTTGAAACTTGGGGTTTGGTGCCGTGGATTCGAAGATATATGCGCACCCCTCATTGCGATGAGGCCCTAAACCCCTAAAGCCTAAGCCGCTGCTCCAGACTTCGTGCAGACAGAAACAAGCCCGCAAGCCGACAAAACAACTAAGCCGCTCTGAAGCCCCTGCCGATTAAAGGTTTGGCGTTCCGGGACCATCTCCTGAAGCCTGAAGACCTCGAAGCTCACCACCAACACCCACCCCGTCAGCCCTAACCCTAAACCCTAATCCCTAAACCCTGAACCCCAACAGCCCTAAACCGCATACAGACCCTCACCCAAGACTCCGGGACCCCAACTGCGTCAACGACCGCTGGGACTCTAATCCCCCGATCCCGAAATCCTAATGTCGGTATACAAAGCAAGACCCCGACACCCCAACCCTCGCAACCGTAAGCCATCAATCCCTAGACGCTAAAACCCAAACCCGAAATCCGCAACCCTCAATCCTAAACCCAAAAACCTAGACCCGAAATCCTAAACCCTAAAACCCTAAATTCTAAAGCTGAGATTTGCAAGCCTCGGCCCCGAGGCGCGCCCGAACTGCTTGGAATCGTCTGGCTTGCCATGGCCTCAGAGGGTTGAGGGTTTGGGGTTTAAGATTCAGATTTAGGGTTTAGGGGTTCAGGTTTTGGGGTTCAGGGTTTAGGGTTTAGGGTTCAGGGTTTAGGGGGCGCTTGGAGTTTGTTGCAGGGCCCTAATCCCAAAACCTTACCCCAGAACTTACGGATTTGGAGGGTATGAGTCCGGGCTTGCCGAAACGTTCGGGGTGCTGGTTCGGAGGCGGGTCCAGCCCTAAACCCTATAGCCTAGAACCTACACCCCTAAACCCTGAACCCTAAACCCCTAAATCCCTAACTCCTAACCCCCCAAACCCTAAACCGTGGCAGAAGCCTCGAAAGGCTTAGATCGGTTTTCGGGTTTAGGGTGAGCGACTTTGGCTTTCCCACACCCAAAAGGCCCAACAAGAAGCCTTATAAAACAGCTGGGTTTAGGGTTTAGGGTTTAGGGTTTCGGAGCGGGAACCTCCGTAACTAGTACGGCGAGGCTATCCCTGCCATGTCATGTCATTCAGGCCATGATGTTGGCATCCGAGGGCCCTAGCCCTCAAATCCTGCGCCGTACATTAGGGCTTACCTTTTTGCAGCTCACAGATCTTGAGTCCCAAAGCCCGAAACTCTATCCAAGATAGCTTTGTAATGCTTGCTACTTGTTGTCGAGCAGAGGCTTAACAAGAAGCAGAACCATCGTTTTAAAAGGGGCCTCCAAGAGCATCTGAGAACCTTATAAGCAGCCCGAGCCCGACCTTAGCGCGCAATGTGCCGCGATTCGACGCTTCACACGCACCTGTGCCTCTTAGGTATGCGATTTGCTGCCGGAACGAATGCGGCTTGGTATGCAGGTTGATAGTGTTGCGGCGCTCCTCGTTCTCGTGTAGCTACTGCCTACTTACAGGTGTATATATATATATACACATATATATACACACATATATATATACACATCACCATCATATTGTAATTTTGCTATCATATGGTAGCAAATATAACCTTTTGCATACAACTTTACGCACAATTTCAACAAATAAACATTTTTTAATACATACATGTACATACATACACGTATGTATGTGTGTGTATATATATATATATACATATTTGTATGTAATGGCGGTTCATCATTAGTTTGCCTATCTTTTCTTCTGAGTTTTGACGGAGCCTGTCTATGTACGTGTGTCCTGCAACTGTAGACAAACAGATACATAACACCTTGCAGACAAAGCACGAAACCATCTATGCGTATGGGGGAATGCATGCGAGTGTGTGCACCGACGGAGTTATTCAAATCTATGCACGTTGATCGATCTTGGGTGCCCCGCAGACCCCCGCGTATCAGGCGTTCAGGGTGTGGCCAGAGAGGCAATTGCTCCGTATCATTATCTCAAGGGATCATTCGCAGATATTCTGGGTATTGAGCTTTGTAGCTCCCTAAACCCTAAACCCCTAAACCCTAAACCCTAAACCCCTAAACCCCTAAACCCCTAAACCCCTAAACCCTAAACCCCTCAACAAAGATCTTTATCCCTTAGAGAAGCCGAAACTCGAAGGCGAGGACCTGATGGGCCAGCTCGAGACCAATCTTCAGACTGCCGTGGCGAATCCCAAACAGATCGCTTCGCTTGCGGGCGGCCCAGAGAGTCAGAGAGTACTTGGAGGGTCCGGGGACTTAGTAAGTAGTTACTTTATAGACTTATAAGTATCATAACGCCAATCAGTGCCCTTTTTTTGGGGTACTTATGAGTCTTCTTTTTGTTAACCAATTACTAAGTCCTCCGACTCTCCAGTATGTTTCGGTCCGGAGCAGACGTTGGGGTTCTCGAGGGGCTCATTGGCCGCAATGGCATGGATTCGTTTCCAACCCGAAACCTACGTGATGTAAAACTCTGGACAGAAAGCTCCACAACCACTAGTAATCAATCATCACCAAGAACATCAACATCATCATCATCATCAACACGGAATCATCGTCATCACCATCACCATCATGATCAGTATCAACAGCCAGCAATAGCAACGTCATCATCATCATCATCATCATCATTGTCGTCATAATCATCACCATTAATTTCATCATCGTCCTCATCATCATCGTCATCGTCATCACCATCATCATCACCATCATCATCGCCATCATCAGCGTCATCCTCAACCATGATCATCATCGTCATCGTCATCGTCATCGTCATCTTCATCATCTTCCTCCTCCTCCTCCTCATCATCATCTTTGTCTACTTTATCAGCAGCAGCATCGTGTGCAGCTGCATCATCAGCAGCACTGCCGACGTTGTTGCCATTGTCTGCATTCTCCAAAGCAGCAGCGTCACCGACATCGTCACTCTCCTCCCCCTTGTCGTCGCCACCCCTCCCTCCATCACCCGCATAATCCTTACCATCATGACTATCCGTGATGATCACCTTCATCATATTCGTGCCCGTGCATGCATCAGCAAGACTGAGAAGCGTCAGCATCGGCAACAAAATGCAGCAGCAGCTGTGCATCCTTGTGGATGTTTAACTCTGCATGCTATGACCCCGCCAACTGTCGCAAGGACCAACGTTGATGAAGGTTTGTTGGAAAGTAGATAGGCTTTTGGCACTGAGTTTCGATTTTCTTGTCGGCGACTCCCTTAGCCGCACGCTGAAACCTGGAAACCCTGTGGCGGGTGTAGCTTACCCAAGGCACAGCATGTGGAGTCACTGACGTTGCGGGCCATTCTGGCACAGTCTGTCCAAGCACCGTACTCCAAGTATCAAGGCCTTAAAACTAAAATCCTGCTAGAAGCCAGAACCCTCTACCCGACTAAATGCACGATACCTCCGACAGGTCGCGAACATGTCCTCCGACACGGCCCTCTCCTCAGGGGCTTGGGTAAGGGCTACGATACGGGGTGATGTAGGGGGGTACTCTAAGGCGTGCTAAAGGGTTATAGGGTGCTATGGGGGGGTGACTGTAAGGGGGGACGGGTACTACAAGGGGCACTATACGGTCTTTTACAACTGGGAGCACCAGAGGGGCTCAGGAATCGGGTACAGTAATTATAAGGCTTGGGTTAAGGTTTAGGGCCAGTTTAGGGGTTTAGGGTTTAGTTAGGGTTTAGGGTTTAGGCACCGGGGTGGCGCTTGGACATTATCGTGCAAGCGCAAACTGCTCATGCGGTGATGCAACTCCGTGACTCAGTCCTAAACCCCACAGCCTAAACCCTACAGTAAGCCTTAAACTTTAAACCCTAAACCCTACAGCCCTACAGTAAACCTAAGCCGTAAACCCTAAACCCTACAGTAAACCCTAAACCCTAAACCCTACAGTAAGCCGTAAACCCTAAACCCTAAACCCTACATTAAACCCTATAACCCTACAGTAAACCCTACAACCGAAGCCCGACCTCCCGAATCCTCAAACCCCCTCAACCCCAAATCCTGAACCCCTATCACCCTCGGAGTTCAGGGTTTAGGGTTTAGGGTTTCGGGTTTAGGGTTTAGGGGTTTAGGGTTTGGGGTTTAGGGTTCAGGGTTTAGGGTTTGGGGTTCAGGCTTAGATCCTGTAAATGCTGAAGCCCTAAACCATCCTAAACCCCCAATCCTAAACCCCTAAATGGGTAGTTCTCTACATGAGGGATCCTTCAGGGGTTCTTTTGGTAAGGGTGCCGCACAATATTGGGGACCTAGAGAGGACCGTAATTTAGAGAACTACCCATACTCATGGAACCCTTTGAAGGAACCTTGTAGGAACCCCTTTAAAGCATATTTTTAAACCCTAAACTCTAAACCCTAAGCCCTAAACCCTAAACCCTAAACCCCTAAACCCTAAACCCTAAACCCTAAAACCCCCTGCACCCTTAAAAAAAAACCCTAAACCCCCCTAATACCCCCCCTAAAACCAGATAGTCTTTGGGCTTCTTCAGGTGACGGCGCCTCGGGTCCTGAGCCCCGTGCTGCTCCAACGCCTCGAGCAGGTCGGATCGTTGGAAGTTAGGGTTAAGGGCTTAGGGGTTTAGAGTTTAGGGGAGTTTAGGGTTTAGGGTGTAGGGGTTTAGGGTTTAATTAGGGGTTTAGGGTTTAGGGGTTTAGGGGTTTAGGGACTTAGTCTATTCCTGAAGTGAAGGACTCCTTGAGGAGTTCTAGGGTGTGGGCTTTGGATTTGCTAGGGTTTGGGCTTAGTGGTTGGGGTTTAGGGCCTGGGGCTTGGGGTTTAGGTCTAGAGGTTAAGAGTTGAGGTTTAGGGGGTGGGATTTAGGGTGTGGGGTATAGGATTGAGGGTTTGGGGTGGTTCAGGTCTTTGTTTGGTCCCTAGGCTGTCGGGTTGTACTAAGTTCTATAGGGTGTTATGGGTTCCATGCAGGTGTCACAAGGGTTCTATGGGAGTTGCGGGCTTGGGTAGAAGGTTTGAGGTTTCAGGTTTTTGGGGCTTTGCAATGGACTTACAGGGTTTCATGCAACGGGGCTTGATAGGCTGTTTCATTTCTATAATTATCAGGGTAGTTCTCTAAAGTAGGGTCCCTTTTGGGTCCTGTTTAGAAGGGTGCCGTACTATGTTGGGGAGCTAAAAAGGGACCCTAATTTAGAGAACTACCCATAAGACCATAAGAGAGCAATCTAAACCCTAAATCATAAGTCCTACCACCACGAGGCCATCTTCGGGTCTATGCAACTATTTTCGCGGGCGTCAGCAACGGTTGTATCAGTCTGCGTAGATCGTCCATGTGTAACATAGGGGTTGGAATAAGAACCTTAAACCCTAAACCCTAAAACCTAAACCCTAAAACCTAAACCCTAAAACCTAAAGTAGTATTAGTAGTTCGTATCCCCTTGCAGTCCATAAAGCAAGTCGAGTAGAATGTACCCCAAACCATACTTTGCTTGGGAGCTTGGATGTTTTGACTTAGAAAGCAGCAGTTGGTGTTTAAGCTTTCGGGTTCAGTGTTACATGGGTAGTTCTCTAAAAAATTAGGGCCCTTTGTAGGGTCCTTTTTACAGGGGTGCCGTACTATTTGAGGAACCTAAAAAAGGGGACACTCATTTAGGGAACTGAACTGCCCACATGAAGTCCCACGTCGGAGGCCCGAAATCCTGGAATGCCACCCCTAAACCCTAAACCCTGANNTAAACCCTAAACCTTAAACCCATGTTGCCAAAAAGCCCTTAAAGCCCACTCAGCCCAGCCCCTGGCTCTGCTGTAGGTGGCTTCCGCGAACAACGGGCAGGCAATGGGGGATATCGGCTGCCCAGGGGCAATGGGGATTAGGGTTTAGGGTTTGGG
>CAJNJA010030742.1:15626-28393 GCA_905231915.1 Symbiodinium necroappetens
GAACATCACCACCCCTAAACCCTAAACCCCTAAAAACATTGCTTGGGCTTCGGGTCACATGGCATGCAGGATTCCCGTGCAGGAGTTGTCGGTTTTTAAACAAGAAGTCCTAGGATTCGTTGCGGCATATTGTAGCACGTGCTCTGATGTAATGGAGGCCTATGAGAGTACACAGCTGGGGTTCTAGAGATACGGTTGATGATATAAATCCTGCATTACCCATAATAAGGAATATACCATAACTCCCATAGTTTAGGGTCTTTAAAGTAATGCAGGATTTTGATCATCAACCGTAGTTAGGAGAGCAGGGCCTGAAGGATAACTTCTGTCGCCAACTCCGGGTTGCACTTCCCGAAGACGAGTAGCAGAGTCGCGCCGTCCAGACCTCGAAGAAAGCCCGAAACCCTACACCTGTTTAGGGCTGAGGGCCGATGGCTTTATTGGGGCTTAGGTTAGGGCCGATGGCTTTATTAGGGCTTTGGGCTTTAGGGCTTAGGGCTTTAGGGTTTAGGGGTTTAGGGGTTTAGGGTTTGGCTTTAGGGGTTCAGGGTGTATGCCCTACAGGCCTACAGGGCATTGGATCTACTGTTTGGGGTTAGGGTTCAGGGTTTAGGGTTTCTCTGCAGCCTTGCGAAGGTGCACACCCGGAAACACTAAGGCATACAGTGCAGCCCTGATGAAGCCCTAAACCCGGCAAGGGAGCTTGTAAGCTTCCATCCTAGATACCAAAACCCTCTAAGATTTAGGGTTTGGGGAAATATGCCATAATTCCCATAGTTAAGGGTCCTTAAGGTAATGCAGGATTCATATCATCAACAGTAGAACCCTAATCCGCTCTCTTAAGCCCTAAGCCCAAGCCCCAAACCCCTAACCCTGATCACCAAAACTCTTAATCTCAAAACCTAAACCCAAAACGCTGAGCCCCAAGCGTGTGAATAGTTGCCCATATTATATATTTCCTATATATATATAGATATATGTACACATGCATATATATATATATATGCATCTACATACAAACACACACATATATATATACATATATACATATATGCACATATTTCTTTATTTACATATATATATATACATATACATTTATTTGTTTATTTATTTGTTCTGCAATTTACACCAAAACCCTATTCTTATGCTCAGCCCCCCACCCCTCCCCTGCACATTAGGGGCCTGCCCCGAGGTGTCCCTACCCCCACGAGTTTGGCACAACCAGCCCACAGACTCCAGATGAGTGGATGAAGGTGGGGTTTAGGGTTTAGGGCTTCAGGGCTTTAGGGTGGTTTGGGGGTTTAGGTTTAGGGATTTAGGGCTTTAGGGTTTAGGGTTTTAGGACTTTAGGGTTTAGGGCTTTAGGAGTTTAGGGTTTCGGGTTTAGGACTTCGGAATATATATCTATCTATCTATCTATCTATCTATCTATCTATCTATCTATCTATCTATCTGTGTGTGTGTGTTGTTGGGGAGTTTATGAGGGGCTTGGAAGGTTGCTTGTGTTTCAGACTTCCTTTCTTGCAGCGGAATACATGGGCTTCATTTTGGCTTCGAAATGCCTGAATCTCATCAGCACATGGGGGGAGCATGTTGCACGTGTCTGTGAACCCGCCGGTGCGAAGGGGGATGCATTTTTGCCATGGTTCCAAACCCGGCAACTAGAAGTTGGTCGTGTCTCTGAATCTGGCAGTATGTGGGAGGGGGTTTGGCGTTTAGGTTTTGGGGTTTAGGAGTTTAGGGTTTGGGGGTTTAGGGTTTGGGGTTTAGGGTTTGGGGTTTGGGGTTTAGGCTTTAGTGTAGCAAAGGGAGGGCGGAGGGAAGCATTTGGGCCCTGGTGTCCTGCTGGTCGCCTGGTTGTCCTGGCGGTCTCCTCGTGGTCTTCTGGTGAGTTTAGGGTTTAGGGTTTAGGTGGTCGTGGTCGTCCGTGGTAAGCCGCTGGACTTCCTTTTATAATCTTCGTTTTGGAAGTTGTGATCTCTGGTTGCCAGCCCGGATCCTGAACACCCCACCCCCGAAGCCCACCCTAGACCCTAGACCCTAAACCCTAAACCCTAAACCCCGAAGCCCACCCTAGACCCTAAACCTCTAAACCCCAGACAGCTTCACACATTCAACGCCCTAAATCAACCCCGTAACCTTGATCCTCCGGTCTCTGGTCGCCTGAAGAAGTTTTCAGGGCTTCTTTGATAGCTTGAAGAGCGGGTTACAGGGACCCTACTAAGGCCCTACTCTGGGGTTTAGGGTTTAGGGTTTAGGGTTAGGGACCCTACTATAGGGGCCTAAATGATTACCAATACTATTTTGGGGGTTACTTACTATGATTTTGGTACAATACCCTATTCTAACTAGTAAGGCCCTATATAAGCCCCAAACCCTAAACCCAAACCCTACACCCTACACCCTATAAGCCCCGAAGCCCTATACCCACCCGGCGTTGTTTCTGCGCTGGTGTTTTCGGCTCGGTCGCCTCTCAAGCGCATTCGTGTGAGAGCCTTTGATAGTTGACCAGTTGGTTTAAGGGTTTATGTGGTAGGGTGTTGCTGTAGTTGAAAATCTTCATCCATAGACCCCTCAAACTTTAAACCGCAAGCGTGAAGCTCTAAGCTTGAAGCCGCAAATACTACTCCCATCGAGTTCGATGCTGACTTCATGAGGAGATGACCCTAAACCCTAAATCCTAAAAGAAGGACTTAAGTCTAGGTTGGACGCAAGGAGGATTCCAGCAAGCAGACGCCTACACGCTTCTCCAAATCGACCTATTTTGGGTTTAGGGTTTAGGGTTTGGGGTTTTAGGGTTTTTGGGTTTAGGGTTAAGGGTATTTTGTGGTTTAGGGCGTATACGGCTTCCGAAACCCTACACTCCAGATGAGGAAGGGTCGGATCTTCCCACTTCGGCATTGAGGTTACCCATAGGCTCCAAAGTAGCTCCTTTTTGGGACTACCTTGTAGGATCCTAAATATGCACCCCCAAAGGAACTACTATGGAGCCTATGGGTAAACACAAAAAGTGCTAAAAACAAGCCGTACCAGCGACCCAACATCTACCTCACGTCGAGTTTCTGACCCTACACCTACACCCTAAAGCTTTAAACCCTAAACCCTAAACCCTGAACCCTACACCCTAAAGCTCTAAACCCTAAATCCTAAACCCTAAACCCCTAAACCCTGAACCCTACACCCTAAAGCTCTAAACTCTAAACCCTAAATCCTAAACCCTACACCCTTAAGCTCTAAACCCGAATCTCCAGAACTGGAAGTTCCAGGAGACGGGTGCTGCGGACTCATCGGCCAGTGTGGAGGAGATGCAGAAGCAGGTTGCTCCCTAAACCCTAAACCTTAAACCCTGAACCCTGAACAAGAGTTGTGTCAGGGTTCCTTGAATCGTTGCTTTCATGACTTTTTTGGGGGGATTCCTACGAGGTTCCTGCGGATTCTCCCCTAAGCCCTAAACCCTATACTTTGTTTTTTCGGGTCTTAGGGGTTGTTCCCTGACGGTTCGTTTACAGGGGCTGCTTAAGGTTCTTAGGGTTTAGGGGTTGGCAGTCTTTGGCTCGAAGCTTAAAGGATGTCTAGAGACGGTTTAGGGTTTTAGGGTTTAGGGTCTAGAGGGCTTTTCAAGGTGTCTAGTTGGAGGATGTGGGGTTCGGGGGTTTCGGGTTCGGGGTTTGCTTGCCCTGGAGTTTGGGGGGTGTTGGGGTTCAGGGGTTCAGGAGTCTAGTCTATAGGTTTGGCTGTTGGGGTGCAGGCATTTGGGTTTGTAGGGTTTAGGGTTTAGGGTTTGCGGAGTGATATGAGGTCTTAACGAGCATGTTAATGATGTTCTGTTATGGCCCGCAAAACGCTTACACCAAAATATCTAGAAACCCCACGAAGCCTCTTCGAGCTGTTGAGGCCACCATAGCCACTATTTCAGGCCAAGGAGCTCGGGGAATAGCATTAGGCCGACGGCTTAGGTTTAGGGTTTCGAGGTTTAGGAGGAGTGGAAGAAGGACCCGAAGGGTGCAGGTTTATGTGTAGTTATAAGTGGGGTTCGAAGCAGGCTTTACCCATAGGCTCCATAGTAGTTCCCTTTTGGGGTCCATATTTAGGATCCTATAAGGTAATCCCAAAAAGGAACTACTTTGGAGCCTATGGGTAAACCCTATCACCCTAAACTCTAAACCCTAAACTCTAAGCCCTATAAACTCTAAGCTCTAAACCCCCACAAAAACTCTAAACCCAATTCTGAGATGAATTGCCCCTTAACCCATGAACCTCCAAGCAGGGTTTTGCGCTTGGGGCTGCGCGCGAGGGCATCCCGGGTCAACTCGGTCAAGGGGAGCTGCCCTGGTTTCGCTTCTTCGAAATGAATGTCTGATGTTCCTTTAGGGTTTAGGGTTCAGGGTTTACGCCCTAAATCCTGAAACCTAACCCGAGATAACCCAGGGCGCTAGCGCGAAAGAACATGTGCCGTCGAAGAAGCCCTTCGTCTTTATCTCAAATTGGCCTTCCGGTAGCTCTTCGAACCGCTGAAAGCCCAAATCCAAACCCCAAATCCCGCAAGCGCTCTAAGCCCTTGTTAGCCCTAGCCCCTAAACTCTAAACCGTAAACCCTAAACCCTAAACCCTAAACCCCAAAGCCTAAACCCCTAAACCCTAAATCCTAAACCCTAAACCATAACTCCTAAAGCCTAGGCCCTAAACCCTAAGCCCTAAAGCCTAAACCCTAAACCCTGCTAGGTCGAGAGCGATGTGTGCCAGCTGGATGAGAACGGGAAGCCAAAGGCTCTGAAGTCTTTTGCGGTGTCCAAAAAGGGCTTTGGTTTAGGGGTTTAGGGTTTAGGATTTTAGGGGTTTAGGGTTTAGGATTTTAGGGTTTAGGGTTTAGGGTTTGGGGTTCAGAAGGCTGTCTCATGTGGTGCATTATGGTGTGATGCATTTATGATAGATAGATATGAATGTATGTACATATCTGTGCTGGTGGATTCATGTAATCCTTTGTTTATGTTGTCTTTATCTGATATAGAACAGCAAGAAACATTGCGAGAGTGGCCCTTCATCGTCCCTTCATGTCCGTGTTTCGCTCAAACTACCAAGACCCGTATTGTAATTCTTACGCCCTACAGTAGCACTGTAGTATGGTTCAGGGTTCGAGGTTCAGAGGGTTTAGGGTTTGGCATTTAGTGCCGCTGAGGGCGCCAAGCCTTCTGTTCAGAAGCGGTCTCAGTCTCAATCGCAGAATTTTGGGGCTTTGGGTTTTGGGGCTCCGATTTGGGGGCCGCCGACAGGGAAGACCCGTAGGCTCCAAACCGCAAGCCACCGAAACTCTGAGGCCTCGAGCCCGAAAGCCCTAAGCCTCTAAACCCTTTTAGGGCTCCGAGGCGCTGTATTTTAGGGTTTGGGGTTTTAGGGGTTTTAGGGGTTTAGGGGTTTAGGGGTTTAGGGTTTAAGGGTTTAGGGTTTAGGGTTTAGGAGTTTAGGGCTTAGGGGTTTAGGGGTTTAGGATATAAGCCTTAAGCCCGAAGTCCCTCTCCAGGCTGGCTGCGATGAGGGGGAGGACCTCCCCTGGAGCCAATCCGAGGTGCGCTTGAACACCATACTTGGAGGTTCATGGGTAGTTTTCAGTGGGGTTATAAGTAGGGTAACTATAGTTATAACCCATCTTAGGGGACTTATAACCCCATTTATAACTACCCATGAACCTCCAAGTGGGGTCGCAATACCTGGCGTGTCGGAGGACCTTGTAAGTAGGCAATAGGCTGAGTATCAGTGCCTTAAGTGGGATCCTTACAGTGGGTTTGTGGTGCTTAAACCCCAAACCCCCAAAACTCTATTCTAATTATCAAGGCCCCCATATTGGAGGGTGTCTCTGAAGGCTCTTGAACAAAACCGCAGACGTTTCGTACCTGAAGCTACCAGTTGCTTGCAGCTTCCCTATACTTGGAGGTTCATGGGTAGTCATACGTTGGCTTATAAGGCCCCCAATATGGGTTATAATAGTTCCTAGCTGATTACCCTACTTACAACCCCACTTCCAACTACCCATGAACCCCCAAGTGCAGTGAATTTTTGGGTGCACGCTTGAAACAAGGGCATGTCAAAAGGTAGGGCGTAACAGTTGCAAGGCTTCGACGCCAGACAGGCGAAGCTTTCAAACCCTAAACCCTAAGCCCCTAAACCCGAAGCCCTAAACCCTAAACCACTAAACCCTAAAACCTAAGCCCCTAAACTCTAAACCCCTAAACGCTGAATACTAAACCCAAACATTCACGGTTTCGGGTTTCCCTAAGTGTCCAAGTACCCAAATAGTAGGGTTTCAAGTGTCCAACAACCATTCAGGCTTCTACGTCGGGTTTAGGGTTTAGGGCTTAGGAAGTTTAGGGTTTGGGGGTCGTTACGGTTTTAGATTCAGTTTTCTGCTTTCAGGATTTGGGGGTGAGGGCTTCTTCGGCTTTTCAGACCCTGCTGTCGAACCCGCAACACCTCTTGGGCAGATCCCACAGGCTCTACTCACTGGGAGGTTCATATAGTTATAAGCGGGTCTAGGGTTTAGGGGTTTAGGGGTTTAGGGTTTAGGGTTTTGGGGTTAGAGGTTTAGGGTTTAGGGGTTTAGGGTTTAGGGGTTTGGGGTTTAGGGTTTAGGGTGGTATTAAGTCCCCAAAAGATGGGAACTCTCGACTCTGGACTTCTAGACAGAGCTACCCTACTTGTAACCCCGCTGATACCTACCCGTGAACCTCCCAGTAACCCCCCCAGCACCTAAAAAATGCTAATTGTCTGTATATTTTTTGGTGGTACCGGTAAACCTCGTATAGTAAACCCTGAAGCCTAAGCCCTAAACTCTATAAAGTTTCTAAACCCTAGACCCCAACCTCACACACCCAAACCCCAAACCTCAAACCCTAAACCCGAACCCCTAAACCCTAAACCCTAAACCCTTGAACCCGAAACCTAGGCCTAAACCCCAAACCCTAAACCCCGGAACCCTAAACCCTAAACCCCTAAACCCCTAAACCCACTACGTCCTAAGCCTAAAGCCCCTAAAACCCCTAAAACCCTTAAACCCTAAAGCCCTAAACCCCTAAACCCACTACGTCCTAAGCCCAAACCCCTAGAACCCTAAACCCTAAACCCTAAAAGCAAACCCTAAACTCCAAAAAAAACCCTAAACCCACTATATCCTAAGCCCAAACCCCTAAACCCTAAACCCTAAACCCTAAACCCCTAAACCCACTACGTCCTAAGCCCAAACCCCTAGAACCCCTAGAACCCTAAACCCTAAAAGCAAACCCTAAACTCCAAAAAAAAACCACTAAACCCACTACGTCCGAAGCCCAAACCCCTAAAACCCTAAACCCTTAACCCTAAACCCTTAGCCCTTAAACCCTAAACCCCAAACCCAAAACCGCAAGCCAAGCCCTGTGAGCTCCCGGCGTTCATGACAGGAGCTGCTCGTGAAGGGTGGAGTCGAGGCTATGGGATCTTGCGCGAAGTGTCGGGGTTTAGGGTTTTAGGGGTTTGGGGGGTTTTTAGGGGTTTAGGGGTTTTGGGTGTTTTCTGGGTTTTTAGGGTTTTTAAGGTTTTGGTTTTTTTAGGGGTTGAGGGGTTTTTGGGGGTTTAGGGTTTTGGGGTTTTTAGGGGGTTTAGGGGTTTTTAGGGGCTTAGGGTTTTTGGGGGTTAGGGGTTTTGAGGGTTTTAGGGTGTTTTAGTGGTTTAGGGCTTAACGTTGTTTAGTGGTTTAGTGTTTAGGGTTTAGGGGTTTAGGGGTGTCCAGGGGTTTTTAGGTGTTTAGGGGTTTAGGGCTTAGGGGTTTAGGGCACCGATTAGTGCCGAGTTGGGAGAATGTTTGATTGCCCCGACTGTTTCTTGAACCCAGATCATCACTACATTCGGGGACTGTTGAGATCCACAGACTCCAATCCTTAAGGACGAAATGAACCCTAAAAGGTTTTAGGGTTCATGTACCACATAAGGATTCATAGTAAAAGGGTATAGGGCCCCTACTGTGGGTTTTGGGGGAGTCTAGGACATTTTCAGGTGGGTAGTTACCGTTCTAGGAGCCTTATAGAAGGTCTATATACCTTATAGAAGCCTTATTATAGAAGCCCTATACACCCCAAGCTCTCCACCTGCAGCTTCCTTTAACTCCAATGACCCTAAACCCAAAAGCCCCCCACTGTTCCCCGGAGCCTGAAATTCTGAAACCACATCGAAGACCCATCTTCCACTGGCGAAGAAGCCCCAACCCCCCATCGAAAACCTTAGACAATTAACGTTTCTGCTGTAATCTCAAAAAGCGGAATAAGACTGATCGGAATGAGTGGCGTTCCAAGTTAGGATTATTTTTGAAACCAGACTGGGGAACGTGTTTCACGCCCCAAAAACCCTGGACCCCAAATCATAGTTACTAAGGATACCCTGGCAGGAACTTTCCAGGACCCCTTTAACAGAAAAGACCTCTAGAACCCGTCAAGGCACCCCATCAGACCCGGGATGTAGGGTTTAGGTTGGATACTGCCCCCACTCAGTAACAGTTGAGCAATATTCATATTATGGATATATAAGACCCTTAATTAATAGTAGCCCTATTGTAGACTGTTTCTGTATGGGGGCAGTACCCAAGGTTCAGGGTTTCAGGTTCTCAAGCTCAATCGAAACTCTATGAGGCTGCCAAGCCTACCGAGAAGCCTCTTTCACCACCTCCTCAGGCACGTGGCTTGCGGTGTTTAGGCTTTAGAGCTCAGGGTTTAGGTTTCAAGGTAAGCGTTTTGAGGATAAGGGCTTGTAGGGTTACGGGTTTGGGGCTCAAGGGTTCAGGGTTACGGGTTTGGGGCTCAGGGGTTCAGCGTTCAGGGGTTTCAGGGTTTAGGGGTTCAGGGTTTAGGTCTCCGAACTCGCGAAGACAAGAGCTTGATTATGGGAGCTCCAGTGCGTTGCCCGTTGGTCTGGTCTATTCCCTGATACCCTAAATCATCGTAAGGTATATTATATTGCAGTTGAAAACCCAAACCCCAGTATTCTAACGATGCGAGGGCCCAGACGGCCCTCCAGTGTCATAAGACCGAGCCTTTATAGATCCCTGAAGCAGGCCTCAGAGAAAAACGCTTCATAAGCACTGTAAACGTTACGATAATCCTGTAAAACCTTTCTAGACAAGCCTCTGTGTTGCCCGGACCCCACACTTCATCTTGCCAAACTTACACAGCCAGACAATAAGAATCATCAAGGCCATAGAAATTCATAGCCTTCTTACTGTACATTACCGGCCCTAAACCCTATAACCTTAAACCCTAAACCCTAAACCCCTAAACCCTATAACCCTATAACCTTAAACCCTAAACCCTAAACCCCTAAACCCTAAACCCTAAAAGAAAAAACCCTAAGCCCCTAAACCCTCGACCCTGGATCTTGGAGCCAGGCGTCGAAGCTGCAATCCTCGGAACCAGTGGCCGAGGCTCCTGCCACGCCTACTCAGGTGCCCTCTTGGCCTCTTCCAGGGTACATCAAGTAGGGGGTCTCCATTCGGGCTTTTTTGGGGTAGGGTTTAGGGTTTAGGGTTTAGGGTTTAGGCTTTAGGGTTTAGGGTTTAGGGTTTAGGAGTAAAGCCCTACTTCATGTGAGGGTGCTGAGACTACTAGGGTGTACTCGGCTGCTGCTGCAAGCTTTCAGGCTTGATTACGTGTTCGAGGTGTTTATTCAGCTGGGGGCGCTAACCCCTAAACCCGTAGCCCTTGGAATCTGGCATGTCCTTCGCCTCAGCGCTTCTAAAGGTCCATGCTTTCAGTGAAGGACTTGGAAGCTGACTCCGTCATAGTCGAAGGGTCTTTTGGTGCCTAAGATGCCTAACCCTAAACCCTAAAAGCCTCTGTGGGTTTTGGGGCTGGTCTCGCGTGGCTTTGAATGGATCTGACGGGAGCTGTGGAGTCGGCCTCTGGAAGTTTCTGAAAGCTTCCTTAAACCCTCAACCCTAACCCCTAAACCCTGAAAACCCTAAAGCCCTAGAAACCCTAAACCCTAAACCCTAAACCCCTAAAAACCCCTAGAAACCCTAGAAAACCTAAACTCCTAAACCCTAAACTCCTAAATCCCGACTCTCGAACCCTGACGGAGAGGCTCCCGCTCCCTCCCGCCGCGGCTCCGGCGATGCCTGGGAAACCCAGGGGAAGATCGGGGTCTCTTGGTTTAGGGTTTAGGGATTAGGAGTTTAGGGAGGTCTTTAGGGTTTGGGTTTTGGGTTTAGGGTTTAGGGTTTGTAGGGGGTTTAGGGTTTAGGGATTCTAAGGTTTTTGGGGTTTAGGGATTCTAGGGGGTTTTGGGGTTTAGGGCTTTGGGATTGGAGGGGGTTTAGGGATTCTAGGGGTTTTGGGTTTAGGGGTTTAGGGATTGTAGGGGATTAGGGCTTAGGGATTCTGGGGGTTTGGGGTTTAGGGTTTCGGGGTTTGAAATAGGGTTTGCAGGGGGTTTAGGGTTTTGGGTTTAGGTCTCTTTCGGGGTTTACCTTAAGGGTGAAAAGAACCCTTAAAAGGTTTTAGGGTTCATACACCATATAGGGATTCATAGTATCAGGGTATAGGGCCCCTACTGTTATGGGGCATTTAGTCCTTAAGGTAGGGTTTAGTGATTGTAAGGGGTTAGGGATTGTAGGGGGTTTAGGGATTGCAGGGGGTTTAGGGTTTAGGGTCTTGGGGTTATAGGGGTTTAGGGATTGCAGCAGGTTTGGGGTTTAGGGTTTGGGGCTTACGTTGGGTTTTGGATTTAGGGCCAACTGGGTTGCGGTAAGAAAGGCCCTGAGTCAGAGCTACATACAAAGCTGTTCTTGTTGCTCGCACCCTAAACCCTAAACCCTAAACCCTAAACCCTAAACCCTAAACCCTAAACCCTAAAGTTAGAGCAAACTGCATTGGGACTGCGTTAACTCTCCTGTAGCAGCACTGTGCAATCTTCCCCTCTGGCCATGCCTTTAGGTCCACAGAGGGGCTCATCGCAAATTCTGTGTGACCTAGCCATAGACTCGGGGTTGGGATTCCTACATTGCATAATATGCAGTTTCCAAGACAACTGCAGTGCTGCTGCTGCATATCGGACCGAGGAGCAAACCCCCAAGGAAGGAAACAGCCTTAAACGCCGTAATCCTTTAAACTCTCAAGCGCCACACCCGGCCAAACCTAAACCTTGGAGTTCAGGGTTTAGGGTTTCTAGGGGTTTAGGCTTTAGGGTTTAGGGTTTAGGGTTTATAGGGGTTTAGGCTTTAGGGGTTTAGGATTTAGACCGCTGAACACTGTAAAGGTCATTTGCGGCGCTTTGCTCGCTGCAGCTTTGGCGGCCGCCCTGGTCTTCGACTACTGGCGTGCTTCTGCCTGGGGCCCTGCGACGACATGTAATTTTTTGTTGCAGTAGAGTAGGTAACCTTTAACCTTCTGGGAGTAATAATGAGTGTTAGAATTAGCTTGCATTTGCTGCGTGGGTTTAGGGTTTACTAAGCCCTGCATCTTAGGAGCTGGGAGGGTTGGGCCAAGTTCCTGAGGCCCTCGTTTTTTTTTTTTTGGCCGGGGGTGTAGGGTTTTGGGATTCGCATTGGTGATCTGTGGCCTTGGAGACTTTGGCAGACGTGGGTTGACAGTTGAGGGTCTCCAGATGACATGTTTGAGTATCCCCCCAGGCGATACGGGGCCTGGAGCCCCCCGAATCCGAATTTTTCAAAGCCCTCAAGACTAAACCCTAAACCCTAAACCCTAAACCCTAAACCCAAACCCTAAACCCTAAACCCTAACTCCAACACACTACAACTGGTAGGGTTTTGAGCACCTTCCCGATGGCCTCTGGAGTCCGAAGAGGCGCGCAGAGCCTTGAGCGCATGTTTTTGTCTGTAACCCGAGATCAACCTCTTGCTTCTTTCAGTTACCGAAACGATAAATCATGCAACCCGAAACCCAAGCCCAAAAAAAGACAAGCACTAGAACTCTAACCCCCCCCCCCCGGACAGGCCTCCGTTCCTCCAAACCCTAAGCCCTAGCCCCAGACCTCGAACCTCTGAGCGACTCGCTTAGCGCCCTGCTGTTTGGGTTATCAACGCCGGTGGTCTTCCCAGTGCTGTTTCCGACGACAAATCTGAGAGCCACTCTGGCGCCCACAGCGATGATCAGTGAATCAGGACCACGACCACGATGAAGAAGATGATAGACACAAAGCACAGGAAATGTGATGTTGAGGATGATGATAATGATGATGGTGGTGGTGATGATGATGAAGGTGGTGATGATGATGATGATGTCGATGGCGGTGCCGCTACTTGTTGGTTGTTGGTTTGGTTGTATTTATAACTTGTGACTGCGGGGCTCCTGATGGCGGGGGTGGTGGTTCCTTGTTGAGATCACCGCGATGATCAGGACCCTATTATATATTATATATTTTTTTATTATATAGTATATAGTAGTATATAGTATATAGTATATAGTATAGAGTATATAGTATATAGTATATATTATATAGTATCCTAAGGCCCATAAACTCCGATCCATTGGCTGCCGAGGCCAACAGCCGGCAGAGCAAGGGCG
Source organism: Symbiodinium necroappetens (assembly GCA_905231915.1). Classification (NCBI taxonomy): domain Eukaryota; class Dinophyceae; order Suessiales; family Symbiodiniaceae; genus Symbiodinium; species Symbiodinium necroappetens. The sequence goes on from CAJNJA010030742.1 coordinate 28,163, forward strand.
AGGTCGCCGAGTTCTGCTACTACTGCTGTTGATGATAAAAATCCTTAGCATTACCTTAAGGATCCCAAACTATGGGAATTATGGGTATATTCCTTATTATGGGTAATGCAGGATTTTGATCATCAACCGTACCACTACTACTACGACGACGACTACTACTACGACTACCAGGACAATTGCCACGACTGCGACTACTTCACTACTAAGACGACGACTACTGCTGCTGCTGCT
>CAJNJA010030753.1:0-20791 GCA_905231915.1 Symbiodinium necroappetens
AAGGTTCGGCCAAACCTTTTAAAAACCCTTCCGCCTAATGCCCGGCAATTGGTTTTCTCAGCTCCTGAGGCCGTCGTGCGTCGTTTCTTGGCGTTTCCCACATGTCATGGTCAGTCCCTAAGTTCCTCCACATTGCACCACTGTCACCTTGAACCCATCCAGCAAACCTTCAAGCGCTCATTCTGAGCCCAGAGCACCGCAGCCCGAACCTTGAGCCGAAAGCTTGTCAAAGGAACCGCCAACCCCACGGGGAGAATCAATATGGCGCCCCTACATGTCGAAGCGCTGGTTGCTGCAACCTGGGTGGGCTGCTACTTGTTTTTTTATCAGGAAGTGGATGTAGGGTTTTTGGGGTAGGGGTTTGTGATTTGGGCGCATGGCCTACTTTGCCTTTTATCTTTTTTGGGAGTAGGTAGATGATTTGATGGGGCAAGACTTAGTTGCTCGCTGAAGAAACAAGAAAAACATAGTTCACAAACCGCACAAGTGCCTGCGTTGCAGGGCCTCTTGTTCCAAAGCACGAAAAGGAGAGGAACAGTGAGTCGAGTAGAGCACCTTCAAAGGGTTCCGGAGGACCGGACTAGAGCCTCCGGGTCTGCAAGGTGCTCGCGGGCAGTTTTTGTTCCGGGCGTCCATTCATGCATGAACCTCACAGTGATGCAACAGCCGAGGCTACATGCTGATGTTGCCTCTGGTTCCCTCCTTGTCGGCAGGAGGCAAAGCTGATTCTAGAAGCACGTCGAGGTGATGGTGCATGAGAGTGTCCGTTTAGATACACATCTCCCCAGTCCCAGCCAAAGTTCCCAGTTGTCGACCTCCCAAGCCCTGCAATAGGCTCAACAGGCTGCAGAACCACTTTGAATTTACTGCGTAAAGAAATCCGAAGCCTGAAGCCACTTGGATCTCCCTTTCTCATGCGGATGCTCATACGCTGTTCATACCGCCCGTCTTGACAACGAATCTAGCACGAATCAAGACCTTGAAGATGTTAAAACCTGAACAGGTCGGGGCATCCTCGCATTTCTTCCAGCCGTGATACCGGTCGCAGTGATCTTCCACATCTTCTGCAGCGTGTCTCTCAAGAGGTTTGGGCATCAAAGTGTCGGGCATGGAGCTGAGCACCTGGAGACGAGACGCTTTCAGCTTTGCGTCGTGTGGACAGTTGCCGCACGCTTCAGTGTGCCATGATCACACCTCTAGATGATAAAAGCTGCACTGCATCTGTGACGCGAGTCTCTTGGCAAGACCATCCAGACGAAGCACAGTACCAGTAGCATTGTTGAGACCGGTGCATCTCCGGACAGATAGATTGGATGACTCATGCATCAAAGGGCTCAATGTTTGGGTTGAAATTTGGTATGGCACCACGGCAACGGAATGAGGATGGTAGGAAGAAAAAGTTAGTGACGGTGGATTTTCAAAGTAGTGCCGACAAACAACAAGCAGTAGCAGCTGTGTCTTCCAGCAGCAATAGACATAGCAGAACCGCAAGTGTCGTTGCCAACATAATCGTCGTCGTTGTCGTCGTCGTTGGAGTCGAGGTGGTAGTGGTGGCGGTGGTGGCGGTGGTGGTGGTTGAGGGTGTGGTGGTGGTAGCGGTGGCGGAGGCATCATGACAACAAAAGCAGCCGTCCAAGTAATGTTGCACCGTGGCACCATCACAGACGACGGACTGAGGATCGTCGACATCGTCATCGCCATCATCAGTACTATTGTCACCATCACCACCATCACGGTCGTCATCATCACAGCATCACCATCATCCGTCATCATGACCAGAAACTCGTGTTCGTGGCTGTTGTTCCCAACACACAGATGCTCTTTTGTCGCCGATTGAGTTCTGAGTGAAAGGCTTCGGCTTCACGATCATCAGCCGTATCTGTAGCGTGAGGATACTCATGGTTGTAAGCGGCTGTGCTACCTTTCGGTAACGGCAAGGAAGGGATAAGGGTGCCATGGAGGTGATTCTTCCTGTTGAAAACATTTTTTGTGGTGATTCGACGAGCTGCTTGGGCCTTAGTAGGACATGTTTTGTTGGATAGATATGCAGGATCCTGCAATCCAAGAGACCCCGAACACGTTTTCACCATAGACATCTGGCTAGGCTAGACAAAGATCTCTACACCCGGCCGAGGCCCTGACCTCAACTCCAGATTCTTCTTACGTCAACAATGTAAGATGGGTGTCTTCTCGAGCCACCCAAGGTAAGAGCCTGGCATTGAAGCGACGGCTGTTCTCCGAGTTGGCATACTGGTTGCCGGCAATCGGGGTGTGGAGTTGGAAGTAGCTCAAGTCGGAAATGCGTTCATCTGCCTCGAGTTTGATTCTGGGATCTGTCGAGCATCTTGCCAAGCCTCTCAGATCCTCCTGAGACTTCATTATCCGAGAAGCCCAGACAAGATGCTTGAACTCAGGTAAGGTCACTAGATCCCCGCACACCTCGCAGACCTCAAACCCCCCTCACCCAAAAACCGTATAACCGCTGGAAACGAGCCTTGCTGAGGAGTTCTTTGACCTTGGCACCGTCCAGTGCCGGAATGACTGCGACAAGGACGGCCAGCCAGGGTGCAGAATTCCTGTTGTTTTCAGGTTTAATTAGATTTAGTCAGTGTTCCGAAGTCACGATGGGTTGAGGTTTAGGGTTTAGGGTTGTGAATTTCCTGGCCTGTCTGAACATGTTCGTGATCTGTCGAAGCAAGGGTTTCTCGTGCCATACAGGTTCGAGGGTCCCAAGGGTGGGAAGGGTAGAGGGGTTGCAGGCGCAACTCATGGCCCTTTGAATCCTGTGAGCAGTGTGACTGGCGGAAAAGGCAAGCGCGCGGGGCACGCTTGGGAATCTGACGGGGTCAGACTTTTCTATTCGATCGAGGGCGATCTTTCACTTCGTGATTTCGGAATTGGAGCTTGGCAGGGCCAAGCAGGAAGCTACCAGGGTGAAACTCTCACGAGTTTCACACTGGTAGCGGAGCCCGAGGCTTCGCTTGGCGGCGCAAAAGCTGGAAACCAGGTGACCTTTACTGGGTGCGATGGCGGAATCCTCAGCTCCCGCTGCTTCTGCAGCCTCCGAACAGAGCTATTCTCTGCCATGGGCAGCCATACCCAAGTTTGTTCCTGGAACCACAGATGTGACCGAGTACTCCAAGAAGCTTCAGTTCCTGGCGGCGATGTGGCCGAAGGAGAGCCTAGCACTCCTTGCCCCAAGGGCAGCCCTTCAATGTGAAGGGAGTGCGTTCAAGAAAGTGTCGAGCCTGCCAGTGGACAAGTTGAAATCCGCGGATGACAGTGGAGTAAAGCTGCTTGTGGCCACCCTTGGAGGTTCATGGGGAAAGACAGCAGTCGAACAGCAGTATGACACCTTCGAGAAGGCTATCTTCGGGACGACTCAGAAAGCTGATGAGACGAATGATAGCTACTTGGCCAGGCATGACATCCACTTCGAGGAGCTCTTGGCCCAAGGAGTGTCTTTGGAGGAGATCAGAGCCTACATTTTGTTGCGCCAATCTTCCTTGACACCAGACGATCGGAAGCGGATTGTGGTGGAGTTGGGAGGCAAATTGGAGTACAAGAAGGTTTGTGCATCCATCAGATTGTTGGGATCAAGGTTTTTTGGAGAGCTACAGGGCCAGCGCGGCCCACAGAAGACCAAGACCTACGATGCCAACATGATTGAGGAGACCAACGGCGATGACATGGAGCGAGCTTTCCAGGCTACCACTCCGGTTCCACCGGAGGAGCCAGAGGCCGAACTCGAGACGGAGTTCGTGGAGGCCCTCGCGGCCACAGAAGACCCTGATGCTCTTCAGATTCAGGCCTTTGAAGAGGAGCTGGAGGGTTTCTTTCAGGAGACACCGGAGCTCCAGGAGGCCCTGGTGAGTTACATGGAGGCCAGAGGTCGTCTCCTGGCCAAACGCAAGGCCAGAGGCTTTTGGCCAGTTTCCGGTGGCCAAAAAAGGGGGTCGATCGGGAAAGGGTTTCAAGGGCAAGGGAAAGGGGAAATCTTCCAAAGAGCAGCTGCTTCAGAGGATTGCAAGGAGCAATTGCCGGGCTTGTGGAGAGCGTGGACACTGGAAGGCCGAGTGTCCCAAGTACGGACGCCCCGGCTCAAAAGCTGAGGCGACGACCACCATGGCTGAGGCCGTTGCTTCTGATCCGAACGGTGTTCTTGGGGATGAGATTCATGAAAGCCTCCCAGAGGAAGCCGTGACCCTTGCCGAGGCCATGTGTGCAAGCACTCCAGATGAAACCCAAACCCGAACTAAGATCCTTAATTCGCAACAAATCCAAGAAGCCCCTCACCAGGCAGCGCGTATCTGGGGCAACTCCTTGGACTGAGCATGTGAAGCCGAGCCCTAAGCCAGATCATACCGAGGGCGCAGGACCCCTCGCAGAGGCCTTCGCGGCTTCTGAAAGGGTGGAAGCCATCCTTGATACAGGAGCGAGCCGATGTGTTGTTGGGCGCAATTTGCTGCCTGGTCTTCTAAGCCAGCTGAATGACAGGGTTCGATCGCAGGTTAGACTGGTTAAGAGTGCGGTTAAGTTCAGGTTCGGGAATAATCAAACTCTTGTCAGCGAAAAGAGGGTTCTCTTGCCGATTCGGACCATAGGTCAGCAGATTTTGTGGCTTGGAATAGAAGTAGTTCCCGGCAGCACACCCTTGTTGTTCAGCAAGAAAGCCATCAAGCAGTTAGGGGGGGTCATAGACACGAACAAGGATGTGTGCCACTTTGAGCGTTTGCAGAAGCCTGTGGAGCTTCGCACAGGGGCCACTGGCCTGTACCTTGTGGACCTCGCCCGTCTCTGTGAGGAAAGCTGTGCCGAGAGTGATTGTCAGGTAGCGCGTGAAGAACCTCAGGTGCAGAAGCCCCCGCGGGACCCATGCATGTTAGTGAGCTCAGGGGAGAATTCCGAGTCCAGTACTTTACTGCGTACTCCCAAGAAATCCTTCCTTAAAACCCAGAGCCAGAATTCAAAACGTAGTTTCCGTAAATACCCGGAACTTGATAATGTGAAGCCCTTGGTATCCTTTAGTACCAAGGAAGGGGTTCAAGATAGCCCGCCAGTCGAACCACTGCCGTGTGTAAATGTTTCGAGTGAGCCAGCCGTGATTGCTTCAGCAACCGCCTCGGAGATCCTCACGACATCTTCCTCGGTAGCTCACGATGGCTACTCAGTGGAACGAGGGTCCTTCCAAGGACTTGGCAACGCGCTTTCAGCGCATGAGCGATCCCACCTTCGAACAGACGAGGGACATGGATTTGGCCACTCTGGGCCGACTCCCCGTGACCTTCGGGACCAAAGTTCGTGGACGCAGCTTCGAAGATGTGGTCGAGGCAGAGCCGGCGTGGACCAAATGGTGCATCGAGCATCTGTCTGGAAGCAGCAACCGCGCATCAAGTCTTTCTGCTTTACGTGGAAAGGTATGTGACCCAGGCCGAGAATCTGGAGACCGAACTGGTGATGACGACCGGGACCGAGGGTCCCAAGATGACCGGGGCCTCGCCAAAGCCCGGACCCAAAAGCCGTGCTGCCCGCAAGCCCAGGGAGATCGATGCTTCCGGGGACGATCCATGGTCCATGCTGCCGGAGCCACACTCAGGTGCACAAGTCGAGGCTCAGGTGCACGAACTTGCCGATCGCCTGAGCCGCCTGGAGAATATGCTCCAACAGGTGGTGACGCATCTGGGCACAGCACCAGTGCCCCAATCCTCGAGCCAAGCCTAAGCGCAGTGGAATCGTGCAAGCTGGAGCTCCAAGCTTTCCTCGGTCAGTCGATGAGTAATCTTGAGTGGATTGAGGTAGAAGCGAAGGATCTCATGCAAGGAAATCCTGATTTGCTAGAGCTTCGGAAGTACCTACGAAGAATCCCTTGGCACCTCTTAAAGGAAGCTAGTCCTAAATTCCGAGCTGTAGCCAATGCCTCGTCGACTGATGGAACGAAGCCTGCAGCCCATGTGATGTTTGGAGCGTACTCCCATGGTGGTGTAGTCGGATTGACTCAGGTTACTAGGAAATACTCTTGGTTGACGAAGGTTCTTGCGAAAACCCTTCGAATGTCCCAGCCTGAGCATGTCTTCACCTCCATAGGAGTTTCGTGCAATACCCAGGTTGAACCTCATCGAGATAGCTATAACTCCCGAGATCACCCAAATCTCATTGTTCCCCTAGACTATCCAACCACTGGCGGGGAGATCTGGATTGCACAGCCGCCGGGACCCAATCAGAAAGCCTGTGTAAGGATGTGCAACGGCCAGGAACGACCGGGATCAATTGTTAAGCTCAAAGGTCCCATGCTGTTGGACCCGCATATGTGGCACGCCTCAATGCCTGGACAGGGGAATAGGTCTCTGATCATCGGTTTTTCCTTGGCGGCGTTTGCAAAGCTTGAGGCTTCGGGTCTTCATGAGCTGCGGAGTCTAGGGTTTGCACTTCCAAAGGTAAGTAGTGATGCACTTGCACAGGTCGAATTGCTAAACGTAGTCAAGCCATCAACAAGTCCTTGTTCCGAGCTTCGTAGAGAGCTGCAATCCGCATCCTCATTTCTCCTGGACTCTGCTCTGCATCATGCCGCTCATGAAGCAGGGGATGCTTGTGCCGATGCGTTCAACAAGGCACAATGCGCGGCCTGGGATGTGTTTCAGGATTCCATGCTAGCTTATCAGCAGCCCACTGTCCATCAACTAGACGTTTTGGAGATTTATGCTAATCCCGATAGCCGGTTGACCGAAATGGTGAATCAGTTGGGTGGTAGAGCTCAAAGGTTTACAGCTGCCGATGGTGATCTGGCAACGAGTGAGGGTCAACGTGCTCTCTGGGATCTTCTTCAAAAGACACAGCCCAGACATGTGTGGGCCTCTCCTGATTGCCGGGTGTGGAGCACCTGGACCCGCCTGAACGCGGCTCGCAGTCCTCGCTTCCGTCAACAGATGCATGCAAGCCGTAAGCAGGATTTAGTTCATTGGAGCTTGTGTAATAAGGTTTGTCAATGGCAGAAGCAGAACCAGAGAGAGTTCCACCTCGAGCTGCCCCTTAGTCCGGCCCTTGATAAGGAAGAAGCCCTAAAGGAAATCCTCGGTAGCATGCAGCAGGTCAGCGTGGACATGTGCGCATTTGGGCTAAAGACTCCGATGAGCCAGCAGCCCATAAAGAAGCGGACTAGGATTCTGAGCACTGCGCCCAACCTCCTTAAAAGTCTCTCCGAGAAGCAATGCCCCGGCCATAGACAGCATCAATCCGTAGCAGGTCGTTTGCGTGAGCTAGGTGGCCAGGCCGTTTCCCGATATGTTGGTTCATACTGCAGAGGCTTTGCTGAGTTCTGTGCGCACCAGCTGCTGCAAGAGAAGAATGAGCAAGCCAATGTTGTAGAGCCCAACCCCGTAATGACCCGGAAGCGGTTTAAGACCTCTGTAGGAGCCCCTAGTACCCGGTTTACCCTAAGAGCACAAAAGCGAGCAGCTGATGCGCCACAGGACAGTGCCCCGCGCGACCAAGTGCGTCGCCGGGTGACCTCCGTCCCAGCTGATCCTTCAGCGACTTCCGACAGCCAGCCGAATGCATCCGTGCTTTCTGTTTTGCAGTGGAAGCCCATCTTCGAGATGGCAGCCCGATGTCACAATAAGACCACTCCTGCCCTAATTCCTCCAAGCCATGATGTCATTGCCAGCATTTGCCAGGCCCTTCCCGAATATCAAGTTTTACAAGTGTTTGTGGGGATTGGGAGCAAGACTTTACACCATCCCCTAGGCGCCCTTCCCACCACAGTAGCCCCTTGGCGGATAAGTGTCGCAGCCTACACAGCTGCCAATGGTGAAGATGTCTTTCGCTGCCTTTTTGCTGACGACCGCACCACGATGTCTCGAGAGCAATGTCGCCTGCGAATCCCCCCGACCCGGGCACTCCTCACGGTGTTTGCACAGCGTAAGGCCTCCGATATGTCACAAGATGAAGCGTCGCAGTCTCCGAATCCCGCGTCAGCGGGCGACACTGTCTCGCCGAATCTCGAGGCATGGGCACCTCCGCCTGTTCCTTTGCACGGGCCAGCGTTTCGTAAACTTTCGAGTGCTGATAAATCGAAGCTAAGGAGAATCCATGCAAATCTAGGACATCCTGCCCCGGATACCCTAGCCCGTCACCTCAAGGCCGCCCAGGAATCTCCTGATCTGATCGAAGCAGCTCTCGATTATCAGTGCGATGTGTGTTTAGAGTCGACTCACCCTCGACATCAACGTCCGAGTAAGTTGCCCGAACCCAAGGAATTCAATGACTTAATTGGGGTTGACGGATTTTACTTTAAGAGCAAGTCCGGGTATCGTACGTATGCCATTCATGCATTGGACGAAGCGAGCTGCTTTCAACAGGCTCGCAGAGCACCGAGTCGACTCGGGTCCCATGCCATGCAAGCACTAAATGAATTCTGGATAAGTTGGGCAGGCCCCCCGAAACAAATTTATTTGGATCCCGCAGGTGAGTTCAGGTCTGAGCAAATTCTTGAGTATTTCCAGGAACAGAACATTAAAACTTTCGTTACAGCTGCCGCGTGGCAACGGGGCCGTTTGGAGCGACACGGAGATATCCTCAAAGAAATGCTTGCTCGCATGGACTCCGAAGGTCCAGTGGTGAACGATGCCACTTTTGATCAGGCCCTCCTCCAAGCCATTCTTGCCAAAAATGCATTGGTTCGACACTCTGGGTTTTCCCCTGAACAAATAGTGTTCGGTAAATCCATTAGGGTTCCGGGAAGTGTGGCATCTGACGAGGACCTGTCTGCTCATGCGTTGTCCGAGGGAGCCGACTTAGAGTCGGAGATGTATCGGCAAAAACTTGAGTTGAGATGCAGGGCCCGGAGAGCTTTCATGGATGCCGACAACTCCCAGGCCATCCGTCGGGCAACGCTGAGGCGGAGCAATCCTGTTCGTGGCCCGTTTACTGCAGGGATGTGGGTGCTGTATTGGGTGAAGAAATCATCACCTAATCGACTGGCGGCCGGTCGCTGGCACGGCCCAGCAAAGGTGGTATGCCATGAGGGTACCTCAGTAGTCTGGCTCGCACATGGGACCAACATCATTCGATCAGCTCCCGAGAACCTGCGACCTGCGTCGCTTCGCGAGTGGCAGCAGCTGACTGATTCTCAGCTGTCTGAGCCCATGAAGAATGCAGGAGGTGCCAGCTCTTTCATCGACTTAACTGGATCCCCAGCTCCAAGTAATCCGAATAGCCCTCTTCAAGCTGAGCCCGCAGTTATCATCCCTTCAACCAGTGCCCCTGCGCCCGCAATTTCTCGTCGCGAGGAATCTTCTGTTGATTTAGGTCAGCCAGAACAAGAACTCACCCCTCAGGTAAGTCAGGAAGGACCGGCAGTTGAGCACGAAACCCCATCGGGTTTTGCTGCCCCTCCGGACACCGCTGCTTTACCTTTGAGTGCACCCGCGGGTGAGGCTATCTCGGAACCCAATCCTCAGGACATCCCCGTACCTGAATCTGATGATGGACTGGTGATGGAGTCCACATATCTTGCCAGTGAGGACTCTGGGATCCAAGATGCCTTCGGCAACGAGCTTTACCACTTTACATCCGTCGAGTCTTCCGGACTGTACCAGGGACCGCCGCTCGCTGAGGATGACTTATCATACGTGCTCAATCCTCTATGTCATGCTGAGCATCAAGCCTTCTGTCTTGAGGTTCCTCTTAAATCGAAGGATGTTAAGAAATGGATGAGCGAGGAAGTCCCCGAGCAGCTGGTGACAGTCGCGACGGCTGGAAAGCGAGCACGAGCTGAGGTTTGCCTCAAAGACTTGACTCCTCAAGAGGTTTCTTTGTTTGAGGTGGCTAAAGAGAAAGAGATTTCTTGCTGGATTCAGACGTCAGCCATTCGTGCCATTCTTCGCCGAAAACTCAATCCAGAGCAGATCCTGAAGAGTCGGTGGATCCTTACTTGGAAACCTCCTGAAGAAGGCCAGAGTCACCCCAAAGCTAAAGCTCGCCTTGTAGTTCTCGGTTTTCAAGATCAAAAGTTGGTTGAGGTAATGAGGGATGCACCTACCTTATCTCGAGAAGGGAGAGCCTTAGTACTGCAAACAATAGCCTCCCAGAAGTATCGATTGGGATCTTTTGACATCAAAACCGCTTTCCTGCGAGGTAAAGCTGATGAGAATAATCCTTTGGCCATGGAGCCTCCTAAAGAGCTTAGGAAGGCCCTCCAACTGAAAGACGACGAGGTCTGCGAATTGTTGGGCAACGCCTATGGTCGAGTAGACGCTCCTCTTCTTTTCTACAAGGAACTTAGTCGGCAGCTGTTGGGCCTAGGGTTTGTTAGACATCCTTTGGAGCCATGTGTTTTTTATGCTGTATACGCAAAATCATTTGCATGGAATCCTCGGAATGCATGTGGATGATGGAGTTTGTGGGGGTGACAAGTTTTTCCTTCAAAAGGTCGAGGCTCTTCAGAAAAGTTTACCATTTGGGAGCCGTAAGCAGGACAAGTTTACTTTTACAGGGATACACTTAGAACAACTTGCAGACTTTTCCATCCGAGCCAGCCAATCCGATTATGTGCACAACATCCATCCAATCGACATTGGAAGGAGCCGTCGACAGATGTCCGAAGCCGAAGTAACTGAGTCGGAGAAGTCTAAGCTTAGGGGGTTAATCGGTAGTTTGCAGTACGCTGTGACGCATACTCGTCCGGACATTGCCGCGCGACTGGGCGAAGTCCAGAGTGCCATCTCCGGAGCCACAGTTCAAACGCTTATGCAGGCCAACAAGGTTTTACGTGAGGCACAGAAACAAGCCAGTGTGTGCATCACTTTCCTGCCCATTCAACCAGACCGCCTGACTTTCGTGGCCTTTGGAGATGCCTCTTTTGCATCGTCCCGCAATCTGAGTTCCCACCAGGGTGCCTTAATCTGTGCCACAGATGACAGACTCCTGTTGAATAAGGAAGCCCCCTTGTCACCTTTGACGTGGTCCTCTAAGAAGATACCTCGGGTTGTTAGGTCCACCTTGTCTGCCGAAGCATATGCGATGTCAAAGGCCGTTGACATGCTGGGATGGATGAGGGCACTTTGGGGTACCGTTCATGTCTCAGGTTTTCAGTGGCAGCATCCTGAAACTAGTGGTTCTCAGCTGAACAAGGCCGTGATCATCACTGACTGTAAGTCAGTTTATGATTTGGTTACTAGGTTAGCAATGCCAGCGTGTGAAGAATTCCGCACTACGTTAGAAATCCTTCTCATCAAGCAAAGATGTGGAGAGAACATTGCTTTCCGCTGGGTGCCAACGACCTTACAAGCAGCCGACTGCTTGACGAAGCCGATGGATGCTTCAGTTCTCCGAACGATCCTTGCTCAGAGCCGCTTCAAGCTTTATGATGCATCTCAAGCCTTGCAGAAGAATGCCCAGCGCAAAGAGGCGGTAGAGTGGCTGTCTCAATCTCCGCAAACGAGGTTGTTCTGAGGAAGACCGGCTACGCAGTTGCACGGGACCGAGTCTGTTGGCCAGACTCCCTGAAGGATTAAGTGCAGCTAATCACGAACTTTGTTCAAAAGCTTATGGTCTGTGTGCATTTCCTGGCCTGTCTGAACATGTTCGTGATCTGTCGAAGCAAGGGTTTCTCGTGCCATACAGGTTCGAGGGTCCCAAGGGTGGGAAGGGTAGAGGGGTTGCAGGCGCAACTCATGGCCCTTTGAATCCTGTGAGCAGTGTGACTGGCGGAAAAGGCAAGCGCGCGGGGCACGCTTGGGAATCTGACGGGGTCAGACTTTTCTATTCGATCGAGGGCGATCTTTCACTTCGTGATTTCGGAATTGGAGCTTGGCAGGGCCAAGCAGGAAGCTACCAGGGTGAAACTCTCACGAGTTTCACAAGGGTTTAGGGCAAGTCAGGGTTCAGAATCCTAATGCTCGCGGTTTTGGGTCTCGCAGCGCTGAGGATTCGACTAGTCACTCTTGGACAGCCAGAGCCAACAACTTCGATGACAGGTTCTTGTTTGTTCCAGACCCGAAATGAATTCTTTGAGCCAACCAGTTCAATCGATTTTTCGCCGGCTTGAACCCTGAATCCTAGACCTGAAACACGAAGATTCCTGAGAAACGAATGTGAGTTTTCGTCAAAGTCACCTCAGGGTTGCAGGTATTGGGGTGTAGTTTCAGGTTTAGGGTTTAGGTCCGTTTAGGCGTTCGGATGAGTTTGGTGCAGTTCGTGGAGCATGTAGGGGGCCTTGAAGCATCAGCTGCCTGGCCTAGAATCTTCGGTTTCGTCAACAGAACTGGCGCAGTTGAAAGTAGTCCTTAACTCTTGACTTTGGCAGCTCTCGTTGCCACGGTACGAGTGCCTTCCTCAAACTGCCTTTGCACAAGACTTGCCTGTTGGGAGTGGTCCTCTGTCTACATCAAGAGACTAAAGAAGCACTCGAAGAGGGCACTGATGTTTATGATGAGAAGCCCTGGAGGAGATCATCCACAGCGCCATCGTGGAGTGGTATGGCAGCCTGGAGGCGTGCGCGGGTTTCCAGGGCCGCTTGCAGCCTCACGACTTCCTGGCTTGGAAGCCTTGCAGGATCCAACGGATTGGCTCGCTCCGAGACCTTTGTTTATCCGTAGCCGTAGTAAAGAGCAGCGCGTCGAAACGGAAAGCGGCTATATGCTGCGAGCTCCTTGTGCTGAAGCTGCAAGCACAGCAAGGATTTCGCCCCTAGGACTCTAAAGACAAAGGGTCCTAGAGCACAACGGTCATGCCCACTAGTATTGCCCACTAGTATTGCAGAGCCAATACGAGTGTCGCTGTTGTTACTGCTACTGCTAGTACTACTGCTACTGCTACTGCTGCTGCACTGCTACTGCTACTACCTACTGCAACTATGGCTCTACTGGTTTTGCTAGTATCAACAGCGTGGCATGCGGACAGCAGGCCTTCACGGAGTACGTCCGTGGCCCGCTGCGAGAAGAGCTGGTCGCGACCTGTGGCACCGCGTTGCCCATCAAGCACCTTGGGCACAAGGCTGAGACCGTGCGTGAAGCGGACAACAGATGAAGTAGGCCTTGGGAGGTGGCTGATGTCATGTTCCCGAATGTAACACAGCATGGCCTTTGTGTTAGGTCCTTGGTTTCAGGTACACGCTGATTGTCGTCACGCCCTTGGTGAGCCTTGGCATAGATGTGCTGGTGGCACTCTGCAAGGCCAGGTCAGGGAAATTCAGGCAGGAGCGCTTTGTGGACTTGATCTGATGAGTCTCATCAGAAGTATTCAGCTTCGTCGACACTGGCTGCGCCATTCAAAAACAGTCGCAGGTTCGATTGGACTGTAGGCTCTGCACGATACACCCCAAGCCCAAGCCACCAATCATTCCACTCATTCCAAAGTTGCAAAGCCCCCCGACGCTTTCCCCAAACCCTCCAAGCCCCTCATCCCGAATAAAAAGAACTCTCTGAAATTCCTCCTACCTGCGAGGGAGGGGCGCCTCCCCGCGCGATACTTTCCTATGGGATCCCCGGCTTGGCATTTGTGGGTGATATGGAGGGTCGGCACACAATCGGTGTTTGATATACTCTCCCAATGTATAGCCCCTGCATACATGTACTATGACTATGATCTGTCCCGAAAATCGGCTTTTAATTGTTCTGTTCTAGACGTTTAGGGCCACGTTTTCGGCGTGAGGGCTGGGGGCTGGAGAGTCGTCTTGGAAAGAGCTCGACTATCCCACAGACGCGAGGCCTCAGCCGGAGGACTGGGAAGCCACATTGAATGGAAGGAACATATTTTCTTGGCAGAACCAGAATGTATGATGCACAATGCACCCCCCCAAGACCTTCTTGCAATTATTCAGGTCCCAATTGTGGCGAGCGCAGAGAATGGGTACTCACAGAGCCCAGCCTAATGCGCTTGAAAGAAGGAGCGTGCTGGTAATTATTCCTTAAGCCACGGTCAGAAGCACTGCGCAATTCAAGGGACATTCCCGAATGAGATGTATTCGGCTGTTTGGCTAGCTTTTCAAGTGATCGCTGCTCATGAATGACGGGTTGACAGTTTGGGCTTCAAGGCTTCAAGCGTACCGGCCAGCCTCAGGTTGTTCTGAGATGCGCACAGACGCCACCGGTCAACCTCATCATTCACAGGATGGTCTTACTTTCAGAGACTTTAGGAGGATTCTCCTATCTCTTGCAGAACGTTACAGATTCTTTCCTGCCCTTGCAACTCTCGCCGTGACTAGCCTGTGCGAACGGACAAGAAGCCATCCAAGCTCAAACTCAAACTACGGCAACTACATCATCCTGACAGGCACGGTCTTTAACCTAGATCCCGGTAAGCTTTAAGTCGAAGCGCAACACTGCCCACAATCAGTCTCCAGCCCTCTCGGCACTTCAACCCGAAACATATGAGAAGGATTTTGAGCTTCAGGTTTGGCATGGTACTGGGGCTCTTCACCTTCTATGCCATGGCTATGTTGAGATTCGGCACCTTGGTCGGATATTGGAAAGAAGTAAGTGACTTTCCCGGATGCATTGGCAGAGGTGTTGTAATCGGAAATTCAAGTGTCCGGTGCGTTGGCGCTAAAAGTTGGAAGTGTTTGGGAGTTCAGGTCATTGCCTCTGAGCGGATGCTTGTCGGAAGCATCCGGATGTTAAGAGAGCATGCGTGGCCTCGCTGGGCGTTCATTGGCAGTTGACCGGATGCTCTGGTGAACTGGCATGATCCAACACATCCAGAATTGAATAATAATCAGAAGAAAGGCAAATAGCATCACCGCCATCCTACCTGGCAGTATCGATGTCCCCACCGACATCTTGTGTGTAAGAGACACACGGGTCAGACTAGTGGTCTGAGCCTTTTCCTTCAAAGGTCCGTACTGCAAGCCCCTGTTGCCACGGGTCTCTTTTAAGAATAAATAAACCAACCTTCACTTTGGAAGAACACCATCCGCACTTTTCAGTCCGATCTGAGGAGCCTTCCTGTGTGAACAATTCGCGCGCCCTTTGAAGGGCAACTTGCAGAGTCTGCTGCAATCCTTGGGGCTTTTCCTGGTCTTCATGCTGGCGATCTTCGGTGGCTTGTCAAACCCTGCGGTTAAGGTTCATGGCTTGAGCTTGAGTTTAGGGTAGAAGCCAATAGACCCAGCGGGCTGCAACCAGTGTAAGCAGGCAATCTCAACCAAGAACTGCCGTGGCTGTCGAATGTTGAGACCTGGCACCATTCGGCGGATTGAGGTTCAGAAAGATTAATCTGGGAAGAACACAGCCCACGATTCGGGATACCTGTGTGGGCTTCAAGCCAGCGGCTCTACTACATGGTGACAGGAACTGTCAGTGTTGCTGTCGGTTTCACCCTTCGTTCCTGAAGTTGGGTCCGTTAAGGCTTGCTAGAGTGACAAGAGAGCCGTTGTTCAGGGAACTACCCCCGTCCTTCCAGCCTGGCCCCCTGCAGCAGACCATCTTGAGATCCAATTCCCGACAAGCGAGAACTACGCAACTTCAGTCACCTTTGTGAACATACACCCTGCGTCTCTCAACCCTGTTGTTCTTCACACCTAGAGCCCCAGAGCCTAAGCGGGTTTGTAGGATGGGTGAGTAGGATAGGGCTCTATTGGAAAGGGGAGACTAGAAGCACAGCTTATGCCACAGCAGGTGGTGCCAGAGTCGCATCCATGGCCTACAGGGAAGCTGGGCTTCGACATTCGAAGGGTGAGGTTTCGGAGTTCAGATTTTGGGGCCCCAAGGAACAGGTCAAGGAGACCTGGGCGGCTCGAGGGCTTACGTCTTCCAGTTTTGGAGCCAGCGATTCAAGTGCCAGAAGTGTCCCAAGATGTGAGCGAGAGTGACGAAACATGGTGAAGTCGTGTGAGTGCAAGGAAGGGTTGGGATCGTGACGGTATGTGGGCTGGGCTCGTCCTCCTCCTCCTCCTCCTCGTGGGACTTGTTATGTGTTCGTCGTTACACTTCGGCTCCTACCGGATGTGGTCGGTGCGAGGACGGTGGAGACATGTTTGCTATTCTTCACTGCAGGCGAACGTCGTGGCCTCCATCCTCTTCTGCTTCTCCTCTTTCCTCTTGACGCTGCCGCTCACTTAGCCCGCTTGCTCTGAGCTGAAGGGCATGTGCACTAAGCCACTAAGCAAGGCACGCTTCTCGCACTATTCCATGTAGGATCACGCATGAGCACGACTCAAGATCAGCTCATGCAGCCTTTAGATTACAAAGAGGAGGTGGCAAGGGTGTTGTTGAGATCTCTGCTGAAAAGCTTGTCGCACTGATTCTGCGTTCGACAGCGGCATGATAGCCCCAAGAGAAGATGCCGGCGATAGCGCTGCAGGAGTGACACGGCGAGGAACCACATAAGACAGCAGTGCTGCAAATCATGGCAAGACAAACACACACACACACATTAATGATTCTTTGTGAGAAGTCAAGCTTCCCATGTTTCGCTGAGGCGCCAATCTGGTTGCTCTGGAGGAGCAACGATACAACACTGCTTTGGCATTGGCAGGGCTCCGGAGTCTGAGGGGTAGGCTGCGGCCTGCATATAAATATTAGAATATTCCGCGGGGTGACCTGATGAGTCTGTTGCCTTCGAACCTCAGACGATGGTTTGGAGATCTTTTATTGTTTGTTGCACAGCTTTCTTTCGAGCAGAGATTTCCGGCTTACGTTGATTCAGTACTGCTACATGTACCTATACTCTCCGCAGGGTTTTGAAACAGATGGCTTTGCCGCATAGGGCTTTGCATGGTACGGGTGTTTGAAGGTCTCGTTCTTATGGGCTTTCGCGGCATGGCGGCTAGCGGCCGGAAGTACGTAAGCTTTGGGCTCATTGATTCCGTGATTTTGAAAGCAGAGTAGTAAACAATACTTGAGAACAGCAGATCAAGTTGGATGCAAAGATGATAGCATATAGTGGCATACCGCTGTGTGCAACAATTCTGTTAACGGAGCAGTACGCATATGTTTATACTCTCAACAGTATGCATGAAGGCAGCTGGGAGCTGCACCTGCAACAGCTGCAATGACAGGTTGTAAGGCACAACTTTTCCGCCGTTTATCGTATCTAATAAAGGTCACATAACAGGGCCATGCCTTCTCAGCATGAGATTGAGGTGCAATGGGGTATCGTAAGGCTGTAGTATACATAGATATCAGTGCACATAGTGCACATAGCAACGTGTGAAGATAGGCAACTACAGAAACCTGTCAAATGTGCAACAGGTTACATGTTATAGCAATGCAGAATACACAGTTACAGAGGGACAGGGAGGGAGAGGGAGGGAGAATGAGGGCGAGAGAGAGAGAGAGAGAGAGTGTGTGTGAGAGTGAGAGTGAGAGTGAGAGTGAGAGTGAGAGTGAGAGTGAGAGTGAGAGTGAGAGTGAGAGAGAGAGAGAGAGAGAGAGAGAGAGAGGGAGCTACGGCGGTTGGACGTATTTGCTAGGGAAAGCTGTTTCGTTCATCGACTGTGCAGATACATTCGGCTTGCAACCGCCATGTGGTGATGGCTAGTACACACAATCTAGAAGCTTGTCGGGTATATTAGAAGAGCCCAGCGCAACAAAGGCAATAAGCAAGTAAATGTATGCATGTGTGTGTATATATATGTACATATATGCAGATGTGTATGCATAAATGCTTGTATGTATTATTAAATGCTTGTATGTACCATTACATGTATGCATACAGGTTTATGACATATCGAATGCGTCATATTGCTGAGACCCCGGATTAATTTGGGTCCAGAAGAGCGTCCTTCCCTGGACGTCTCAATTGGAGCCAGGGCTGTGTCCTGCAAGACACAGCAGGGGTGACTTTGGTCAGCTTTCCTGTGCTTTCCTCGTTCCCGTCTTAAAGACTCCTCGGAATCTTGAAACTGGAAGTTACGGTTTAAGCTTCAGGCTAAAACTTCCATCCGTCAGAAATCCGCATCTGCAGATTCTGTAGAGTCTTTACGTCACAATTGCCCTCTGTCAGGCCTTGTTTTTGAGTCTAGGCCTGAGAAATCTTTAGATTTCTATTATAGGCGGACGCATGCCATGCGCGCTACAAGTCGAGGTTTCTCAAAGCACTGTAAGTCCAACAGTGCGTACGGCGTGCTGCCGTGTGCATGTGTGCCCAAACTTGCAGAGAACCCTACGCCCTATGCCCTACGACGTTGAGCTTTGAGCCTTCGGCCCTTCGTCATCACTGCTAGGCACTTTGTTCGATTGATTGGTGGGTAAGCAGCTACAGCAAGCACAACTTACAACGGACAGTGTTATGTCGACGTAGTTGAATGCCTGTGCATCTATTCGTCAGCAAGGGCATGCGTCCGTCCAAGTTTCCTGGGAGATCCCGCAAAGCTTATCAGACTTGTTAATTTTTGCGCCTGTGGCGTGCGCAGCTTCGGATCAGAGCCGTCGGCTGGATACCGCATGTCCGATGCTCCGAGTACCCGGCTAACTTCATCCAGCTTCTGGTATTTTAGGAATAGCCTTCCCTTATAGTTCACGTAGCGATATACCAGAAAGCCCTACTCCACAGTCAAACAGGGGTCCAAGTGTGGGGATGCCGGCAGGCCGACCAGCCATGCCTACAATGTCCTAAACGAAGAACCGTATCACGCAAAAACCCCCGACACCCTTTCTGTTTCTGCCAAGCATAGAACAACTTTTGGCGGAGATCAAACTTGCTTTTCTGGTTGGCGTTTCTACGGTGGAATCTTATACTAACAGGAAGCAAGAGGCGCAGTCGTTCATATCCAACCACAACTGCACGACAGCATGGCTCCCGCACGCCCAGATATGGATCACGAAGACTCGCGACAAAAGCGCAGCTTCATGGTACCGAAACCGTCAGCAAAATGTTCAACAGCCTGCACCGCCATGCGTTTGATTTCTGCTTTCCGAGTCTCTAGACAAACTCCAACTTGCCTCTCCAAGGTCAAACGTAGGCCGTTAAGCGATACAACGTCAGACGCGCGTAGATGGCTGGCTACGACATTGTCCACTCGTGCCTGTGTCAAGGAAATGACTCTGGACACCTGCCAAAACGCAAACATAGCACCATGTGAAGCCCATACTTCCTCATGTTGTTGGACGGACCGTGGCTGCGGTTCTGGGGGCTTCGCTATCCTCGCTGATGAGGATTTCGAGCCCCTTGTAGTTATTCCGAAAATTTTTGCGACAACAACCAGTGATTGTAGCAATAAGTTTTAAGTGTTATATTGCTGCTGCACTTAAACAGCCTCTCTGCGTAGCAGACCTGGATGGAAAATAAGGTTTTCCTGCGACAAAACTCGAATGCTCTTCACCAGGACCATCCAGCCTCGAAGCTTAATCCATCACACCCAAAGCCCGGAATCCTAAGCCCTAACCCCTAAACTCGGACAGCTGGTACACGGAGCCTCACCGCCACTTCTTCTCGAGTGTTCCTTCTCTGCTGTCGATTTTTGTTGATAGGCGCTCGGGCCTGGAGATATGTACTGTCTTGACCAGGAAACCCATTGCCTCAAGAGGACCCCGGATCTAGAACAACTCCAAGAGGCAGCCAAGGACCACCCGGGGCGGTTTCAATCTCTTGCTGTTTTGAACCGCATTTGAAGAGTTTTGGCATCTTACTTTCTGGACCACTTCACAGTTTGAATCGCCTGTTCTGAGTGGCTATGGCCGCTACGACATCCGTGACGAACGGCATCGCCTCGAGTCAAACAATAAAGTAGAGGAGTCCCCAGTGCTGGCAGAGGGGACCTTGCGTCTCGTTTTATGGAGCAGCAAAGCATTGCACGCTTGGCCACCGGCCTACATTCAACGTTTTGGCCCATCTTGGCTCCAAGGCTGACTCCATGATTTATGCATCAGCGTCAACGGCTAAGGATGTCAAGAATATCTCAGAAGTCTTCTAGTCCAACGTAGACGGGCAATCGCAGAGACATCGGTGGAATCGGCTCAAAAACTTGAGGCCCACTCGGTGGCCGTGTCTTGCACATTGTCGTTTGAGAGGCTGCAGGCATTTAGGATTCTCGGTTCAGTGTATACCTTTTTCACAAGCCTTTGTGGTGCTTGTCTGCGTTAAAAGAATCTCTCTCCCCCGGATTCTTGAAGAAACACATGCGGTTGTTTCTTGCTTGCAGGCTCTCTTCAGCCATGCCTGCCCTCCAGCTTTCTGCGATTGCTCGTCCCGACTGGGTCAGCGCT
Organism: Symbiodinium necroappetens; assembly: GCA_905231915.1. Taxonomy (NCBI): domain Eukaryota; class Dinophyceae; order Suessiales; family Symbiodiniaceae; genus Symbiodinium; species Symbiodinium necroappetens. The sequence goes on from CAJNJA010030753.1 coordinate 20,142, forward strand.
GCTGCCCGAGCCCTACAGGGGGGGATTTCTAGGCCCTAGGCTTTCGGGAAATTCGGCGGGTTCCGGGGGCTACTTCTTCTAGGCTTTCGGGAGTGTGTTCTGAGATGTGACGAGTCTTTGATGAAAGAGCTCTGTGCCATTTTTTGGCCCGCCAGTCTGTGTCAGGAGCAGCGTCTCTATGCACTCCTTACGACCGGCCAGCCTGCGGCAACTGCAGTCGGACCCTCAAAGTTGCGGAGGGAGGAGCAAGCTCGGGTTTCGTTTCGAATTGGGGGTTGATCGGTTTGGCTTGTGTAGGGGTTGATGTTTCGGAGCACCTCTTGACTTTGGGTATTGGGCTTCAAAGTTTAGGGCTTACTACAGTATCACGTCAATGGGTTCCGATGGCCTGCACTGTAGCATTCCGATACATCAGGTGGACATCCTCGTGGNNGGGGGGGGGGGGGGGTTTTATGGCTTTGGCGGGTGTAGGGGGTTCATGTTTCAAAGCACCGCTTGACATTGGTTTTTAGTTTGAGGCTTACTACAAGTGTAATCCCTGTATAAGAGCCCCTATCCTAAGGTTCGTATTTTCCATTGCCTCTGGTTGTGCCGGGTGAGCAGTTCGGGTAGACTAAGGTTCTTAATCACGTTCTTATCTAGACGCAGCG
>CAJNJA010030764.1:9676-30667 GCA_905231915.1 Symbiodinium necroappetens
GTTTAGGATAACCCTAAACCCTAAGCACTAAACTAAACCCTAAATCCCCAAAAGGATTTCCATAGCTTTAGGATTGAGGGGTGTTTTCCCCCAAGGTTCGAGGACGGGCTGCCGCCACCAAACGCCATGTCCGAGACAGAGGAAAGGGCTCGGCTGAGGATTCAGTGTGGGAAGTGCGATACAGGTTTGGGGCGTCAGGTTCAGGATTGAGGGTTTAAATACTGTAGTGCTAGAATGACCCTATCCCCTAAACCCTACATAAACTAAAAGGGTTGAAATTAGAATTGGGAGTGCTTGGATTTGCGGGTTTAGGTTTTCGGGCCGATTGGGCTTCAGGGTTAGAAGGTTGAGGGTTCTGAGCTCTGCGCGTGAATTTTCACGGAACATCATTTCCTTGGGGTTCGATTCGCTCTTGGGTTGTGTGTCCTGTCACTGGATCTTCGGGCCCCTCCCCAAAATCAAAGCTCCGGCTCCCCAGCTAAAGCCCTGAGTTCCTAAAAAGTCCATGGCGCCAAACTTGCCCAACGATTCCTGAACAAACGCTTCGCAGCCCCCAAAACCAACAAGCCCAGAGCCTAAGCCCCAGCCTTGTATCCCTCGTAAACCCTCAAAAAAATTCAAAGGAGGCCCTTCAAGGAATAGCCCCGCTTCCCCCCCCCTCCAAAAAAATATCTATATATATATATATATGTATATGTATTTATGTATATATATATATGTATATATATATATAACAAAAACAGGAGCCTTTTTTTTGAGGAACCCATCATTAAGGGAACCCTCCACCCCCGAAGAATAGAACCCTGTCCCCTTAGCTTATAGGATCCCTCGAGCTCCAAAGGCCAAAGGGGGTGCAGGGCTGTAGGGCTTAGGGGATCACGAGAGCTGCAAGGAGGAGCAAAGACTGGAGGAAAGACCTACCTTTTTTAGAGTTCCTTATTATGGGTTTATATATATATAATGAATATATAGATAGATAGATAGATAGATAGATAGACCTCCTCAAAAAGGCAGGCCTTTTCGGCTACAGGTAGGGCTTAGGGTAACCCTAGAGCTGCTCTCCTTGAAGGAGCAGCGACTGGAGTTTGAGCAGCTGGCGACAAGATACAGCGAGCTCCGCGAGCGAGCGCGCGGGAACGAGCCCCTGTGGCCTGAGAAGCCCCAGGGTCTTCTAAGGGCTCAGAGTGGCCTTATATAGTCCTAAAGCATAAACCCTGTAAGCCCTAAGTGGCTTGAGGATTTCTTCTCTAGGGTTCTAGAAGGATTTAGGGTTCCATGGAGTCCTTACCAAAGTTTTGTGGGTTTCGTTTATTTCTCGGGTTCAAAATCAAAAGAGGCCCTCTTTAGGCCTGAGATTAGGCCTGTCTGTCGGGGGTTCAGGGTGTGGGGGCTCTAGGGCTTCGAAGTTCCAAGGCTACTTGCTCTAAGCGTCTACCCCCAAGCCTCAAACCCTGCCAGGAGCTGCCAAAGACCCCTTAACGGAGAACCCTTATTCTCCACACTAGTTTTTAGTTTGGGGTAGAATAAAAGGGTAATTGCGGGCTCGAGGTATAGGAGTTCCGAAAAATGGCAGCCCTTTGCGAGCTTTCATCGACGGCAATAGGCCAGATGAAACTGAGGCCATGACAGGGCATGGTGCCTTAAGGTTAAGGGCTTCTTTGGGGGTTCCTGTAGGGGTACATGGACACTGGCGGGAAGGCTTGAATGGTTTGTGGTCTGCTGACAGATTTCATCAGGGAATGTTCGATAATGCTGGATCAAGGAGGTGAGGATGTGCTGAAAGCATTACCGCCGTCGTCATAATTGTCAGCAGCAGAACCAGCAGTTGCATCCCCAATGAAGCAACGGTGGTGGTGGTGGTGGTGGTGGTGGTGGTGGGGGCGGCGGCGGCGGCGGTGGTGGTGGTGGTGGTGTTGGGGGTGGCGGCGGCGGCGGTGGTGGTGGTGGTGGTGGTGGTGGCGGTGGCGGCGGCTAGCGTAACGCTAGCAGAAACAACTACCTGTTGACGTTGTGAATCATGAGTCACATGATGACAATGACAAATAATGATATCAATATTGAATGCATCTACGAACTTTAACCATACAAGATTCATAGCAATAAAAGAGATACCAGTAAAAACGACACTAACACAGAACCGTTAACCACCCTTCACAAGCCGGAGACCTCCTCCCTTGCAGTAAAGAGAACCCAGGATGGGTGATCCCTGGGAGACATGGACAGTGCCACAGCACGAGTGCTTGGTTGGCAGCAAGCAGATAGCTTGTCCCCCTATGGTAGCGGTATATAGGTCTGACCTCATTAGTGTAGGTTCATTGTTGGGGATGCTGTAGTCAGGCCACCGGTATATGCAGTTTGGGACGGCTACCTTGGCTTTTCATCGATAACGGAAGGTGTCGTAGGCTCCTGGCATGACCTTCGTCGCAAATCAGGGGGCCAGAGAGAGCAACAGCAGTGTGCAGCAAGGCTTTCCCAGAGCCTTGCTCAGCAAAATAGGGTGTTCGGCTTTATTGTAGTATTTGTAATCATATACCGACTAGGGGGGGGCATGAAACTTTAAGAATTATTCAGACACCAGCATCAGCCGTGAAATCCGCCAGCAGACTGCAGAGTTGGTACTCGACCAGAGGTGCACTGGGAAGTATCCTGTGCATCACAACTAGGCAAGCCTTGAACTTAAACTGTAGCCCCTAAGCCTTTGCCCTTAAAGCCCTAACTTTCATAAACCCTAAACCCTAAGCCCTACCTTTCAGGAGTCCTAAAAACCCTGAACCCCCAGCTCTGAGCTTGGGATTCGCTTGGATTCCGGCCCTCTTAACTTCTAAACCCAAATCCTTATAATCCCTAGAAGCCCAAATCGCCAAAAACCCTAATCCCTGAGGCCGACACTCATGAACCTTCAAGTTGCTAGACTCTCATGTCCGGCGAGATGGGGTGAGTTCAGGGGCCCCTATAATGAGGGCTACTAGTCCCTTGTGCCGGGAATTTAGAACAATTGGAGCCGTCTTGGTAATCTTGGTCATCTTGGTCAGGCGGGGGGCGGGGCAAGATTGCCAAGCAATCTTGGCGATCTTGGTCATCTTGCCCCTGCCCCACTTGCTCGCCGACTAAGTAGTTTACCTTTTGGAGACCAAGATTGCAAGATTGCGTGGCAACGTGGCAATCTTGCCCAAATAAGTGTTCTAAATTCCCGGCACACTGTGCTAGTCCTTCGGGTTCCCTATTGTGATGATCCTAACTACAATATACCCCAAGAAGGTGTTCTGATCACACGGCCAATGCCTAGGGCCTAAGGCTTCAATGTACGGCTTGTTATTTTTCCAGGTGTTCGCAGCCTCTCGTGCGCGCACACTCGGCCGTCACTCGCGGGCTCTTTGAAGTCGAGCTGGCGAAACTGACCTGGTGCCGCAGAGAATGTTTAAGCATTTGTGTGACTTTGCGGGTCTTGGGTTGAGGTGCATGTTGCGTTGTTGGCGTCGTGCGCATGACCATCACCATCACATCGATCATTATTGTCATCATCATGATCACCGATAACAGTCACCAACAATCACATCATCACAATTACCATCATCATCGTCATGATGATGATGATGATGATGCTGATCATCATCATCATCATCATCATCGCCATCACCATCGTCAACCTCATCACCAAGAGCAACAACAGCATCACCATCAAAGCAACAGCATCATCATCACCACCATCAGCAGTATCACCGTTGTCATCATCACCACCTTCATCAACTTCATGACCATCATCATGATCATCAGCAGCAGCAACGTCAGCATCACCCCTTCATTGTCTTCATGTTTGACAGTGGCGATTAGTAATCTTGCTCGAGTTCATGTACGGAATATGTAATTTGTAGAAGAAGTTTAATTGCAATCGTTCGAGGTGCATGTAATCATGTATACATGTATGTAGTCTCCCTCTCTGTTGCTTTGCGCCTGTCTGTACACATATGCATGAGCATGAGGATCTGCAAGCAGAATTGGATTAGAAGTGCACGTGCTGACGGAACTAGGCAAGATGCACGAACGCATCCAACCATTTTTCCTAAGCCCATGATATTTACCCTCAGCCTTGCTCCACTAGTAGACTCGAAACGCAGAGAACATCACGACAACATAAACCCTAAACCCTAAACTAAACCCCAAACCCTAAACCCTAAACCCTAAACCAAAACCCTAAACCTCAAGACCCCCAAGAAGCCACAAGGATGTCTCACGTCGCCTCGGATCCGCCGGAGCTTGCGCAACTTCTTGTGCAGAGCTCGCTGATGCATCTGAGGCCCTTAGGGGTTTAGGGGTTTAGGCTTTAGGGCTTTAGGGCTTCAGGGTTAAGGGTTTAAGGGCTGTTTAGGGTTTAGGGTTTAGGGCCGGTTGGCCCTGCACAGCTCCCAGACCCTGGCCCTAACCCAAAAAGTAAGCAAGAAGAACCCGATACACAGGAAGCATAGGAGGCCTGAACAGGCGGTTTCTGGCTTTCAGTAGGATTGGTGGACTTTCAGTGTGGGATTGATTCTTTTTGTCCGTCCGAAAAACCACCGCTTTGCTTCCTTCCTAACATCTTCTCATCCCAAGCTACTGTCTTCCTGTATAATGGGTGGATCCCCATACAATCCTTTGAGGATTCCGCTTGAGATTCCTACAACGCCCTGTAGAACTTCATGTCTACCCCGGGGTCGAAGCCTTATCACAGGAAAGCCCGCACTTGAAACGCCCACCCAAGGCCCAAACCCCACACCCCAAGCCATGGACCCTAAACCCTAAACCCCTAAACCCCTAAACCCTAAACCCCTAAACCCCTAAACCCCTAAACCCTAAACCTGGTGATTCAGGCTCATGGAGGTTTCGCAGGCGTACACCTGCCTGCAAGCTGCCATCGACCTGGGCGTGAGTGCCTGGCCATTCCGAGGTTTAAGGTCTTTCCTAAACCCCCAAACCCCGAAACCCTATAAACCCTATAAACCCCAACAACCCTATAAACCCTAAACCCCTAAACTGTAGAAAGCCTAAGCCCGGAATCTTGAACCCAAAGCTGCAACAAGCAACATACTGAAACATCGGCAACCTCCGAGTCTTAATTACCAGCTTCTTCAACACAGATGCTTCCGTCCCTGTTAGTACAGCTTCCCTCAATGTCTCAAGCTTGAAACCATTCCAACTTTCTAAGAACTACGACTAGCATCCTTTGGGTAGTTGCATCCAAGATTTTTCTTCGGGACCTGGCGGTGAACTGCTCGGCATTCTTACGCCTCGGCCACTAAAGAAGGCGCTGAACAGAGATGTTTAAGCTAATTTACTGGCACTAGCAGCCTTGCCACTGCACGTATCTTGTTTTCCGATTTACTGCAAGATGCTTGGGTGAGCGGCCGAGTATACATCCATGTCTGAACAGCTAGTCCTTGTTTCCCCGCTCAGCTATTATCTGGTATGCCCTCTACCCCTAGTCTGCTGATTAAAGCAGTTCGACGGTAGTCTCCAGGATTTCGTGCCTGGCTCAGGCGGTTTCTGCAATTCCATCCCACCACACATCTTCTGCGCAATCGCCACACCGCCCCAAGCAGCAAACCCTATGAACAACCCTAAACCGAAACCCTGAACCCGAGACAGCACCCGAAGTCCGCAGCCAACCGAGAGTAAGCCGATCTGCGTCCCGCGCACCGGTCCCGCCTGCCAGCCTGTCAGTGATCTTCTGGATAATTGTCTCATGTGTGAGTGCCTGAAGATGCTCGGCCCGACCTGCTAGGGTTCAGATTGATTTTTGGATTTGCGTTTAGGTGTAGGTGTTAGGGTTTAGGCCTTCGGGTTGCTACTGTTACCGTTGCTATTCGGGTTTAGGGCTTCGGGTTGCTATTGCTACCGTTACTCCTCATACCTAAACCCTCAACCCTAAACCCTGAAACCCCTATAAAACCCTATAAAACCCTATAAACCCTAAACCCTGAAACCCCAAAATCTCCAACCCCCCCGCCAAAAAAAACCTTGGGAGCCCGGGAGCCCCAAAGGCCTTACGGTAAGCCTTAAGAGCTGCCAGGGTTTAGGGTTTAGGGTTTAAGGTTCAGGGTTTAGGTTTAGGGCTTTGGGCTTGGGGTTTAAGGTATAGGGCTTAGGGTTTAAGGTTTATAGGGTTTAGCTTTTAGGGCTGAGGGTTTAGGGTGGTGCTTTCTGAGCCCAAGTGGGGGCAGCAGGGCGGTGCTGTGGAAAGCCTGTACGTTCAATCTCAAAGGACTTTTCTCACAAAGCTCCTAACTCAGCGAAGTGATGTAGGGGCCTTTTGGGGGCCTATTCTAGTCAGTACGGCCCCTAGATTAAAGACACACAGCCAAGCCAACAAGTCCTGTTGTTTCCCAAATGGTTTGATGTTCAAAAATGAAACTGGCCACATACCCTAATACCCTAAACCCTAAACCCTAAAATCCCTAAAAAGCCGTACGTCCAACAAGAGCTCAGCCTGCACAGCCCAACTCCTTGCACGGAGATTAACCGAACAAGCGCTGCTGTGTTCATAACTTCCAAAGTGTCCTGAGTACCTTTATGCAGAATGTAGGGTTTCTGTAATTACCGTTCTGCTTTGGGCAATTGCTCCCCATATAGTCACTTCGGACCCTTTGGGAGTATGTTCAACTTCTGCTCACAGCTTGCTTGGCTTTGAAGGACGTAGTGTAGACCACAGGAGTAACCCGCATGACTGGGATCCGTAGTTTGATCACAGGTCGCCGTCAATCGTTAGGGGCTTGTATAAAATGAGAGGTATAGATATAGATAAGTAGATAGATAGATAGATATATATATATATAAAGAGAGAGAGAGAGAGAGAGAGGGTATACGTGCCCTAAAGACCTTCAAGTAGTCTTAGAATTTCGGTATGGGGTGCCCAAGCCTTAGCGTGAGAAACCTCCGAAGTCAAAGCCCCTCTTAGAATCGCCGGCTTCATTGTCCCAGACCTTCCGAATTCCCTTAGTTATGGAGTCTGCCTTAAATCATGTTGGGATCCTTAATATGACATAATTAAGGTATCTTCCTTTTTCTAAGGGACATTGGAAGGTCTGAGGCTCAGTGCTATCACCCTGATTGCTAGCTAGACTGTCTTGCCTTCTATCAAGGGCGTTATGCTGCAGATCGTCACGTGGATCTGCAGAGTGCTGCATGTCGTGTAATCTTTGCCAGCTTTCCTCCTTTCCGCCTTGGGAACCTAAATCCCCAACCCCGGCACATTGAAGCCCTCACACATCCTCATACCCTAAACCCCAGAACCGTAAGCCCTCCAAGCTGTAAATCCCTCAGCCCTGAAGCTTAAACCCTATGTCCCAAGTCCCAACACCCTATGTAGAGACAACCTAATGTCCTCATCCTAAAGGTTCATCGACTGCTTAACGAAAGATTTACACGATCCAAAGCCCAAACCACATAAACCTCCTTCCCGGCTGGTAGAAGACCCAAATCCCCACAAGCCCAATAACCTTAACTTGCATCCCTGTCCTTAGATTATCACTGGTTTTTACAAAAAGACAAAAAGGGACCACCAGCTGGCTTCTTCTTTCAAATTTCCGCCACAGCCTTTGTCAACAAAAGGACCACGCCTTCCATGGCAGCTGGTGAGCTGAGGGAGGAGGATCGGTCCGTACTGCGCGGCTTCGGCCAGCGGCTGTCGGAGCTGGGCTACACCCAGGCAGGGAAGGATTAATTAGGTTTTTTTTCGGGTTGGGTCAGAAGGGTGTTTCACCCTTAAGTAAGGGTTTCTGGTTCGAGGCTTGGGGGGCCTAGGGCTTGCAGGCAGGGTTGAGGGTTTTGTGCTTTAGGGTTAAGGTACAGCGTTTCTTGGGTGGTTTTCCATGTTTTTTCAGCTTTGATAGGCTTGCTTAAGAGGCAGTTGTAGTCCTTACACTCTTAGAGCCCCGATAGAAACAAGCATGATACACCCAATGCCCTACCAAGGCCCCCGAAATTGAGACCGTAGAGACAGGAGATGGGGGGTTGTCGGGTGGCTGTACCTCAGCTGTTGCCTTAACCTTGAAGAAAACCCTACCTTTGCAGGTGTTGTAGCCTTGTTCGGATGTCGTTATCTGATTCCTTGCTCTCATTTCTGTATACAAGTCGTTAAGGTCTACCATTGGGGTTTAGGGGTGCAGGGTGAGAAGTTTAGAGTTTTGGGCCTCGGACCGATCAAGCGTTTTGATCGTTCAGGGGTTCATGGTCCAACTAGGACTTTACGATGTTGTTATTTCGGGATGCAGGGCTTACGATCAAGGTGTTTAGGGATGTGGTGCTACGGACGCTTGAAATGAGCATTTAACCTTCTAGGCCCAAGAGGCGTATGATTTTGGGAGCATGGCTCCAGGGCTTTAGACTATGTACAGCGAGTGTCCGAGTGTTTGTCTCGATCACGAGTTGTAGTTTAGCGAATAGGGGGTCTTGGCATACGTCCTTGCATAAAGATATACCGTAAGGTACGCCAAAGCCTTGTTCTACTCGACATGGAACCCCTACACACTTCGAGCAAAAGCTGTTCCATTTCGTTTTTCGCTAGACCCCACCCCTATATGTATATATAACTATAATATCTATCTATCTGTCTATCTATCCATCTATCTGAAATATATGTATACACGGTTTTCAAGAAAGTCAAGATCACCACCAGGAGGCTTTGCTACGACTCACCGGGGCCGAGTCCTTGGTGCAGTTTAGCGACGCCCAGGTCGGGCTTAACAAAGGGGCCGGACAGTTCATGTATAAATGGGGGGGGGTTAGGGTTTTAAGGTTTAGGGTTTTAGGGTTTAGGGTTTAGGGGTTTTAGGATTTGGGGTTTAGGGTTTAGGGTTTCCTGTACGGGCTTGGACAAGGGCTCATGCATGAAAAGTATGAATTCCTGTAAGGGTTCATGCATAAAAGGATCTTTTCAAGAGGTTCCAGAGGGGTTCATGTATCGAAGCTTGCCTGCAAGGGGATATAAGGGTTGATGTGCAAAAACAGTTTTTTCAAAGGGGCTCTTCGAGAGTTCACGAGGGGCGCATCGCAGCCCAGGTTGAATGAGGGTATGTCGGAGTTCATCCCTAAACGCTATAAACCCTTAACCCTAAACCCTAAACCCTAAACCTTATAAACCCTGAACCCCAAACTCTAAACCCTATAAACCCTATAAACCCCTAAACCCTAAACGTTTCAGGCTGGCGTGAGCGATTTGGCTTCTCCGGTTTTCAGGCCCTCGAGATCCTGAGCTCAAGGGTCCGGCACCCTTGGGCCCTCGGTTTTGAGTTTGGAGCCCAGGTACCGCATGAACGGTTTAGGGTAGGGTTTATAGGGTTTACAACCCTAAACCTAAACCCTCACTCAAAAGCCTTAAAAAATGCCGGAAAAGCCCTAAGCCCTCAACCCTAAACGCCCTAAGCCCCAAAACAGGTTGGCTCTGACGGTGTCTTGTGGCTGTCCTGGCTGCTGGAGGGCTCTGGGGGTCTTTGGTGGCTATGTGATGGCTGAATCTCCTAACTCACGTAGTCTTCCGCTTGCTGCTCAGGATGCTTGGGCTCCATAGGGGCTCACAAAGCTGAAGTACCCCTCAGTAGCCGAATAAGTATAGTACGCTTTCCATGCTTGGGGTTATTAAAAATGTACACTACTTTGGGCTTATGAGCCGAGTAGCGAAGACCCTGAAGGCGAAATTTACCGAGCCCCAAAGCCTAAGCAGTAACTAATGTAGAAGCCTTAACAATTATAGGGTTCTGCGGTATACTTATGACTGATAATTTATACTGTAATATAACAAAGGAACCCTCCAAAAATAGCATAGGTAGAGGCCCCTACAATACCTTTCGGTCGGGCCCCTATATGGGGCGTCATGTATGCCTCATGCAGGAGTCGGGCGTGGTAGCGGAGGGGCTTTAATGCTAATGATTAGCAATACTATTCCTCAGGGTTCCGTTCAATGTTTATCGTAGAGTTTTTTTCCCGAGGCCTTCTTCTATCCAATGATCAAAGCATCCGTCTTTCAACTACGCTATGAACCAGGAGGCTCTAATCCCAACCAGGAGGCTCTAATCCCAGGAGGCTCTAATCCCAACCCGCCCAGGGAGTCCAATGTGGTTTTGCAAAGCACCGGACGATGACACGAGCCTTGCAACCCGAAACCACGAAACCCTAATTAGGGCTTCGGGTCCTGCAAGACAGACTAAACCCTAAAGCCTCTAGAAACCCCTAAACCCCTAAGCCCATAAAGCCCCTAAAGCCCCTAAAACCCTAAACCCCCTAACCAGACTAGCCCCCAAAGAGCCTCCGGAGCTCTCTCCAAAAAAACGCCCTTCGGAGCGCCCTCTCCAGCAGGCTTCTGGCTTCCTCGCCGACTTGACTCGGAACCCCCAGGAGAGGCTTTCGGGCTTATGGTTTGTGGCTGTAGAAGGGTTTAGGATTTATGGTTTAGGTTGTTTTTGGCACTGCAAACAGGAAAAAGCAGGGTGCTAGGCTTTCGTATCTATTTTGCCAACAGACCTAAACCCTACTCCTCTGAAGATCCTGAATGATATAATGCATTTCTGCATCACAATCACTAAACTCCAAAGACCCGACCTTGAACTAGTGTCTATAATAACTTGTGCGTGAGGCTCCGACATCTTACAAACCGTGTGCACTTAAATGCCGTATATGTACAATTACATTTACATTTACATGTACGTACATATGTACGTACAGACGTACATACGTACATACATACATTCATACATACATACATACATACATACATATGTACACACATACATGCATACGTACAAACAAACATACCTGCTTATACATTTTTACACTCATGTTTTCATGCATATAGATGTAGAATGGCCTTCAGACCCCACTGCAGCAAAACAAGAGTGCTGAGAGACTTTGGTTGCACCCCTCGACCTCCCATTGCCCGATACTGGGCTCTCGTTAAGGATTTTCTTTCCAGTTGCCATAATCAAGAAGCCATATATTATCTGGTATAGAGCCCTTGACAGGTAACTTGAACTATAAGTTCCTTGACTAGAGCCCAGGATAGCAACCTATCGTAACATGCAGGAAAGTGTTGACAGAGATGTCCCACGGATTCCCTGAGTCCAGACTCTATCCGCTAACGTGCAACCCTCAAACCTGAACCCTAGACCCCAAACCCTAAACCCTAAACCCTCAAACCTGAACCCTAGACCCCAAACCCTAAACCCTAAACCCTCAAACCTGAACCCTAGACCCCAGACCCTAAACCCTCAAACCTGAACCCTAGGCCCCAAGCCTCTGAAGTCGGACAAAGGCCCCCGACTAAAAAAAGGTGCTCCTGTGGCACCCGTATCGAAGGGCCTAGGGTTTAGGGTTTAGGGTTTAGGGCTTAGGGTTTAGGGTTTAGGGTCTAGGGTTTAGGGCTTAGGGTTTAGGGTATCGAACCTCTGAAAAGAAGCCCTGCAAGGATCCCTGAAGAACCCTCGAAAAGAGAGCCCCGAGCAATTGATTAGTCCCACTACTCTTCTTTGGTCCCTTATTCTGTAGTACAATATGCCCCGGAAACCCTATCCGACTCTTAAGAATAAAGGCCCCTGTATCATTGTAGAACCCTTATGATCGCAGAAATGTACACCAAAACCCAATTCGACTTGTTGGCCCCCTTTGCTACACCCCAAAACCCCCAAACCCTAAACCCTATAAAACCTATAAGCCCTACAAACCCTATAACCCTATAAACCCTATAAGCCCTACAAACCCTATAAACCCTAAACCCTAAACCTTATAAACCCTAAACCCCAAACCCTAAACCCTATAAACCCGATAAACCCTATAAAACCCTATAAACCCCTATAAAACCCCATAAAACCCCATAAAACCCTATAAAACCCTATAAACCCTATAAACCCCATAAACCCTATAAACCCTATAAACCCTAAATCCAAAAAAATGAGGACTCCGAGGATGCCTCGTTGGTTGACGCCGCGGTGCTGTTCCTCCTCCGAGGCTATTTGCCTTCACTGAAGCCGTTTTAGGAAAAAGGGTTTAGGGTTTCGGGTTTAGGGGTTAGGGGTTTAGGGGTTTAGGGGTTTAGGGTTTAGGGGTTTAGGGTTTAGGGGGTTTTACGGGTTTAGGGGTTTTCGGGGCTCTTTGCCTTTCCCTAACCCCCCAGGTACCTACTCTATAGGGTACCAGAGCCCCTAGGGCCCTACATAGTATGTACCTGGAGGGTTTGCCTTTACTGAAGCCTTTTTTAGTATTTAGGGTGTTGGATTGTGTAGGATTTTGCGTTTATGGCTTTGGAGTTTAGGATTGCGGCTCTCGGATTTGATAGGATTTGAGATTTAGGGTGGGGGCGTTAATTAGAATGGGCTCGTTTAGGGTATGGGCGAAACTCCAGAAAGATTCAGAAGTGCTTTCAGCCGGCATGCTTTCATGGGCTTAATATAGGGGCCGTACTATTTTGGGGGCTCCTTATAGTTATAGCATAATCTACCCCTGAACCCTAAGACCCCTACATTATATGTCCATCAAATTCTACAGCCGTAGCCTTTAAGACTCTGCGTCCTACAAGCGGATAGCTCAAATCCGAAGCTCTGTAACCCATTACGGCTGAGCCCTACACGCTGAAAAGCGCAGCTCAAAACCATAAGCCGGAAAACCCTAGCACTAAACCTGCCAGCCACGATCAGTGCATGGAAGGTCATTCAAGGAGACCTCGTAGCAACAGCTTCAGACGCCAAAAAGACACAGGCGAACTAACAGCACACGTTACAAGTTGCCAAGAGATGCTGTTTGCGTCAGTCGATGCTTATGATCCATGTCTTGTGCTAGAAGCATGGAAGTGGTGATGGCATGAATATGAGTCTGGGCAGCCGTAGTCGTAATCGCATTAGGCCATTCGTACCAGTACTATAGCACTTTAGGACTACTATGCACTCGTACGTCCATTCGTTGCAGTATTCGAACTGCTATTGTTTTTCATGTGTAGTAGTGGTCCTCGTCGTAGCAGCAGCAGTAGCAGTAGCAGTTGCAGTAGCAGCGGGAGTGGCAGTGGCAGTGGTAGTGGGACTATGGTAGTGGTAGTGGAAATGGTAGCAGTAGTAGTAGTAGTAGTAGTAGTAGGAGGAGCGGCAGCAACAGCAGCAGCGGACTCCTTCGATCATCACTGAGGCAAGCTGTCCCTGGATCGGTTTTCCTCCGTTGCGGGTGCTGCCGCGGAGATGTGGCTGGGCAAGGAATCTGAATGTTTCTCTCCTGTAGCGGCCTAAATATTTTCCATTATCATTCCTGGGGGTTCCCCTTTATGCCACTGGTATATTCCACGCCGCCCAAAACCCGATTCCAATTACTAACTCCCCTTAATTTTGACATTCCCTTGTAGTTGCTGTTCCGCTTAAGGCTTATATGCCACAAATCTCGGTATACCTGTTGAGGCTCATGTATTAAACCGTTGCACATCGAGTTTGCAGGGTTCCGGTTAGATTGCAGTTTGGTTCCTGATCTCGGGCGCAAGCCTAATTGAGGTGCCCAACTGGGGTGCCCAACTGAGAGTGTCCAATTGGGGGGGCCCAACTGAGGTGTCCAAGCCCTAAGCCCTACTCCCTAGTTTGGTGCCTGATCTAGGGCTTAAACACTAAACCCTTCTCCCTAAACCCCAAACCCTAAACCCCACTACCCTAAACCCCAATACCCTAAACCCTAAACCCTAGACCCCAATACCCTAATCCCAATACCCAAAACCCTAAACCCCCCAATACCCTAAACCCGAAGCGCTCGGGCTATCCGGGCTTCGCAGACTTGGAGCTCCGCTTTTACGGACTGGCTGACCTCCGAGTCCGGCAGCTTCATGAAACTAGGGTTTAGGGTTTATAGGGGTTTATAGGGGTTTATAGGGGTTTTATAGGGTTTTATAGGGGTTTATAGGGTTTTTTAGGGTTTTATAGGGGTTTATAGGGTTTTATAGGGGTTTATAGGGTTTGGGGTTTAGGGCTTCGGGTTTCGGGTTTAGGGTATAAATCCTGCAGTACCCATAGTAAGGAAGATGCCATAATTCCCATAGTTTAGGGTTCTTAAGGTAATGGAGGATGTATAACATCACAGAAGCCACCATGGCAATACGCGAAAATAACCAGGCCACAGGAAGAGCATTGGTACAAATGGCAAAAATGGCAGTATTCGTCGTCATGAGAATAACGATGAGAATAATAAGAAGAACCACGAGATTGGTGACAATCTTTTAAGCCCTAAACCCTGAACCCCGGAGACTTGTACCCTCATATGGAAGTATAATGCGGCCCAAAACCTTATTCTAATCATGCATGCCCCTACATTCAGCCCCGCACCCTTATGGAAGATGGGTCGTGATGTCTTGATATCGTCCTGGCCATGGGTGGCACACATGATGGGATGTGTGGCGTTCTGCCTTGCTCTAGGCTGATGAAGCTATCGGTGACGATTCAGCCTGGTGTATCGTTGAGGCTGGCAGGAGAAAGGCTGCTATGGAACCCTCATAGCAACCTTTATAAAGCTTCATACTGTATGTATATATATATATATATACATATACGTATATATATATATATACACAGGTCGGGATTTGCTCTCCTGTAGTCGCCCTCATAGTCCCTACAACAAATACCCTCGACCCCCTCAAGAAAAGCTATTCTGGTTATGAGGGCGTCAGACTTCGCTTTGGCACCGATGTTCCACGTCCCCCAGCCTGTATGTAGACATCGGGAGCGCACACCCCGCAGCAAGACTCCGGCCAAGGCTTTAAAGGTAACCCACAACCCTAAACCCTAAGCCACGAGCCCTAAACCTTGAAACTCTAAGCCCTCAGTAGAAACTATAAAGCCCGAGACACTGAACAGCAGAAATCCCGTCAGATGAGGCTGCTGCGGCTTCAAGCTGTGACCGTTGTGCAAGACGGATACCAGTTGCCAGGCCAAGAAGTCAGTTAAGGCCCTCCAGGGTAAGTCCAGCCCCAGGGGAATGACTGTTGAGATTGGGGACAGTGATGCAGCAGGGCCGTTTATCTCTGTAAACTCCAACACCGGGTGGCTTCTGCAATGCAGGGAAAGAGGGATGCATGTGGAACAAGTTCCCCTATCCCGCCTCTCCCAACGAGATATTCTATAAGCCCTAAATCCTAAACCCTGCCAAACCCTAAACCTTATTCGGGGCTGCGGAGCGGATGAGTGGCCGCATACTCGCCACTTTCCAGGCTTCTTTCTCCGGGCGATGCCGTTGCAGTCCCCTGGTCGTCCGGTTTGGGAGTTTTCGTTGTTTTGGCCTTTTGTTTTTGGGTTTTCTTAGTTAAGGATTTTGGGGGCTTGGTAGGTTTAGGGTTTGCAGGGGCTTTAGGCAGACATGTTTTCCATAGTAGCTTCAGTTGATGTCGTGGCGTAATCACAGAGTCCGGGGTTGGGTTTACACGGAGGAGCTTAGTGAAGCAGACTCGGATGAGTTAATTTAGGGGCCTTAAAGCTACCTATACTATTTTGGGGGTTCCTTATCATAATTATGGTATAAAATACCCCCAAAGCTCTATTCTGATGATTAAGGCCCTTATATCATTCCAGACATAGGAGCCCTTGATCCCCACGCCCTAGCAGAACCGCGAGCAAGCTACAGGCTTTTTAGGAATCTTCGGTTTGTTCGTACGGTTTCCTCATAGAAGCCAGTGGAAAGCCCTAACTATGAGGCTTGCATGCGACGGGTGTATCGCGGTTTAGGGTTTAGGGTTTAGGGGGCCTGCACGCGACGGGTATACCTATATAGTAGTAGAGTAGGAAGCCTCTAACCTTTCTTGAGGGGTTACTCAAATCCATTCATGTACCCAAAGGTTGACCAAGAGTTCCCCGAGTATACTCTGTATACTAGGAGATACTACCAAAAATCGAAGCCAAATTGTTCTGCTGTAAGAAGACACCGGTCCATAGGTTAGCAGGTAGGCAGGTAAGTTGGTACATACAAGCCGCATAGATGCAGGTGTATACTTACGATTCAGGGTTTAACCCGAAACCCTGCTGAACGCTGAAACTGAAACTTCATCCATGAAGCCTGCGCCCTAGGCCGGAAGCCAAAACTCGTTTGATCTCCTCAGGCCTTGTCTGATCCTGCGCTTCGGGTGCGCTGCCAAAGCTTCAGCAACATCAGGACGGTGTCCATACCACAGAAGTTTGCACAAGTCTTAACGACACTTAGGAAGAGTACCTCCGATAGTTGTATGATAACATGCCCACCAAACCCTATTCCATATTGTTTGAAGGTCCCTCGATTACTATAGGGGCCTTAATAATTGCCCATACTGTTTTGGGGATTCCTTATTGTATTTATAGCAGAATATACCCCAAAACCCTATTCTAAGTATCAAGGCCCCTAGATTATGTTCATAAAACCCAAACTGCTGAGGTCTTTGCTTCTCAGCGGCATTGACGTCCCAAAGCCGTCCCTAAACCCTAAACCCTGAGCCCTTTGAAGTCCCAAGCTCGTGAAGCCTTTCAGCCTAAGTTTGAGCATCCAGGGAATTGAGACGGAGGGTTTTAGGTTGAGTAGCGCATCTGAAGACTTAGTCATAAAAACTCCCCCCGTAGCCTCTTACGCAACTTTAGGATTCTGTGACCCTATTCCAAGGATCAAGGTTCCTATATGGATTTAGCGCTCAGGGTCTGGAGGTCGGTTGTGTTGGAATTGAAGTTGAACATGTGAGGTTGTTTCTGTTTCGGGTGTCGGCCGCTATCCCATCATGAGCTCCGGACTTGCAACAGGTGTGTAAGGGTTGATTATACTAATACCCTAAACCTTGAGCCTTGCACCCTAAACCCTACACCTTAAACCCTAAACCCTCAAGTAGTTGCTGATACCGCTGAGGGTGGTGCCGATCTCCGGAGCCCCCTGCTAGTCGTACTGCCACCCATGGGCAAAAGCCCTCATTACCGAAAGAGTGTTGAAAGCATCTCTGTTCTTGTGATGACAACAGGGTTTAGGGTTTAGGGTTCCAGGGTTTAGGGTTGTAGGGTTTAGGGTTGTAGGGTTTAGAGGTTTACAGGGCTTTATGGTTTGGTGTTTTGGGGTTTTAGGGTTTAGGGCTTAGGGTTGGCTCCTTATGATTGCGATAGTCTTTTCGTCACAGGCGCTGTCACTTCCTAGACCCCGTATCATTAAACCTTCAGCCGTGGCCGAACCCTAAACCTCCGCGCTATTATCCCAAACCCCAAACGCTCAACCCTCAACCCCAAGCAGAAATGAGTGGTTCTCTAAGTCAGGGTCCCTTTCCAGAGCCGCAACCTTCTAAACACTACCCTAAAATACAGGATCTGGCCGCTACCAGATCTTCTCATTGCAACGGATGCCCAGGAAGGGACACGTCGTGCTGTCGTAGGTACGAAATAAAACGAATGGTACGCGGGATAGTATATGTTAGGCTTTGGCGTTCGTCGTGGTCGTTGTAGCAACAACCGCCAGGAAATAGAGCCGGTTGAACATGGTTGGCAAACCGTTGTCGTGCCCCACTGGGGATGGGATGAGGGTGCCTGTGATCGAGGTAGACCCGAAACCTTAAACCCTAAAATCTTAAACCCTAAACCCGAAAAGCCTACACCCTCAGCCTGGTAGTAGTAGTCGTCGCCATCGTCGGCATCATCGTCGTGGTCGTGGTGTGGTAGTAGCCTTCGAAGTGGGATCCGAGGTTTAGGGGTTTGGGCAAAGCCCAGTTCTTGCGGTTGAGGTTTAGGGTTTCGAGTTTGGGATGTATAGTTTTAGGTGAACTGCGGGAATTTGGAACATGGACTTAGGATGATTAGAGCTGGATTCCGTACATTTGATGTTCCAATTTTCTGACTCCGACTCGAAGGCTCCGGGTTTAGGAGTTAGGGGTTACTTTTCCGGGTTTGGGGTCGGGTAGAGGGAACCAAGAAGTTTAATGTAAACGCTTTGCGTCGTCCGCCTCGGCCCGGCCGCAAACAAAAAGGGCCAACGAACTGCCGGTGCCAATTTACTGCAGCTCACCGTCGTACGGAAAGACTGAAGGGATGGGCTGAGAGACAAAAAACAAAAGAGAAGGGGGCGAGGTGAAACTGGACGGCGGAGGAAAGAGACGAGGCAAAAAAACAATTAACGTGGAAAGCAGGCTCAGAAACTCGAGTTTGAAAATACACACAAATGGGCCTGTGCTTTGTGTCGCGGACCTTAGGCTTGCGGCACATCGACGGCTGCCGCTCTCAGCCAGCGCAAGCAAGAAAAAAAGCAAGATTTGCGGAAAAGCGGAAGCAACAATGGAGGGAAAGCGAAGCGAACGGGTGAAGGAACAGGCGGGCGGCTGGCTTTGGGGCCGGGAGGGCCGGAGAGGGGGGGTGAAACCCCCCACGCTCCTCCCAGTCACTGGGAAGGGGATTAAGAGGTGGGGGAATCCGAACAGGAACCTCTGCTTCGGGGAGGCCGCACATGGTGTTAGGCCTGGCTGGCCTAGCTGCGAAGAATAAAGGCTCCTGCTGGATTTCTAAGGCTTGTGCTGTGCTTCAGGCATGTTCACAGTTGTTTTGTGGCCGCGTTTTCGGGTTTGAGGGTTGCATAAAGGTGCTCAAAACCCCTAAACCCTGAACCTGAATGCACTGTCAACTTTTCGCCAAATAGGACTCCACGCAAGGAAGGGCCCTGCTTTCTGCAGAGGCCTCAAACTTCAACTGTTGGTATTCGGATACATACCTTAACCTACCAAAACATACTTTTTGTTGGTAGGGTCCTTGTAGATAGACTATATAGGTTTTGTTAAGTTATGGTAGGTTAAGGTAGTACGTAACTAACACGACAACTGAATTGCTCATGTTTTTTCCTCGGGCCAAGCGCCAAATCCCAAACCCTGGCCCCAAGCCCTAAAACCTAATGTCATCCAAGTTTTGCAAACTTGGGACTTTCAGCTGACGGGCTTAACCCTCTCCACATGCGCGAGCTACAAGCGCACACTTGCATTTGTTTTCGGGCTTCCTTCTTAAACCTGATCTTTGTCGAGAAAGGGTACCTGTTTATGAAATATACACGGGGGCCATTGCCTGCGGTTCCCCATGCCTTGAGCTTGAGTATCCAAGTTCCAGAATCGCAGCTAGCTACGTTTTAGGGTTCAGGGTTGTCAGACTCCCATGGGGCTCTGCACCTTTTTGCCCAATTAACACTTGGACGTGTATCTGAGATTTACTGGTAAGTCTGGTAGCAAACACTCCATGCGCGGGAGGCCCTAAAACAGCAGCACTAAGCCCTTACGAACACCACTGACGCGTGAAAATAGTAGCACACTCGAAGAAGCCAGCAAAGTTGTGCACAGTCGGGATTCGGCACGGCGGCGGCACAGAGCAGACCATGGCTCATGGAGTATCATGGTGTTGCATGTTGTTGCATCGTTCTGTGCGTGTGACTAGGGATTCCCCAACTCTAATGTCCGAATGAATAAGTGCGGCTCATTGCAAGCGCTCAAGATCTCTCGCGTGCCCACCCATGGACAGTTGGTACGTTTCATACGCAATGTCTCTTTCAGTGCTGTGGGAGCTCGATGCATCCACTGCGACGTGACAGATGCTATTTGTGCAGTGTCAGCCGAGATTCATTGTCCGTAAACCGTGGCTACGTGCTGCAGTGTGTTAGGGAAGCCATTCGGCAGTGTCGTATGAGACTTTCGGAATTTGCATACCTGTGGGAGAGCATGGTCTATGAATGTGCGCAATCCCACCGACAACTGCACAGCGGCTAACTTTCTCCGAAACCCTTGCGGAGCAGGACTGGCCCTACAGGGGCTTTGAGCCCGTTATGTGCCCATAGGGAAATATTATTACTTTCATTCACTGTCACGTTTGGAGTATGCAAAAAGTGGCCAATTCCGGGTGCTGAATGTTTCCGGATTATTTTGAAGTTTCCAGAGACATAGATGAGGTAGATTTTTCCAGGAAATTGGGGCGCAACATGCAGGATTTTCAGTATGTGATAGGCCGATAGGCACGTTATGTTGAAGAGTTTGAGATAAAATCTTTGTGTTCAATCCTTTCAACAACCTGTCATATAAAATGGGAAATGTCAAGTTCACGGTCTTTGGTTAGGGCGCGCGCGCCGGGGTGGCAGGTACTTGTCAGATGATTCCCTGGCCCTCCTGGACGTCGCTCCTGCAGTGAAGGAGCTGAGTGCGACTGGGACCGTGGCATAATCGAGACTCCGTGGTTTATGTGGCCAGGATTGGTGTTGCATTCTATATGGTTCGGGCGGGCATGAAGCGCATTGTGGTTGGGTCTTGATGCGCCACAATTCAAAGCGAGATTGGCATCGATGTTCCAGGGATGAAATCTTGAAGAATGCCACAGGAAGATATGTTGCACCAACAGTCGCGGCACTTTTCCACAGAGTAGTGGCAGATTATTGGCCGGTGGGTGGCTATGATCAGGGCGATGATGGTGAATCGGAACGACGTTGACGGTGGTAGTGGTTGTGCGCATGGTGACGACTTCCACCATTACAACACTGCTGTTGACTGCTGTCTATGAAACGCAGTCTGCATGTAACACAAACCGTTTTGTTCCTCGGAAGGTTTGTTCTCGGGGATAGGCTGGTTCGAGTTGGTTCCTGTAGTAGTCGCAGGCTGCCTCGGATTGCGCTTGGGGCCTGCGCAAACATCTGACGTGCCGGTGCAAATGCTTCAGCTCGCTCACAACCCGTTACATTCAATGGTTTTCTTGCCAAACCGGGACCATACAATGGTGGCCCACGTCCCGAGAATAGAGCACAATGTTGGAGCCAGGCGTCCAACAATGCTTCTCCTTAAGAGCTTTTGTCCTTAAGCTTAAAGGCACCCGTTGATCGAGCGCCAAACAAGACAAAATGTTGCCGCATGGTTGCTGCTACTGCTACTGCTACTGCTACTACTACTACTACTACTACTACTACTACTCCTGCTGCTGCTACTACTACTACTACGACGACTATATGCTACTACAAATAGTAATAGTAGTAATCATAATTACAAGTATTGCTACTGCTACTGCTGCTACT
>CAJNJA010030775.1:1400-28951 GCA_905231915.1 Symbiodinium necroappetens
CTGCTGCTGCTCCTACTCCTACTCCTTCTCCTGCTTGACGGTGTAGGGCACTGGGCGGAGGGCATGGGGTTTGGCAAGCCTGCTTCAGGCGGGTGAAGACGTGTTTTGTCAGGATTGGGGGTCTCACACGCGAAGGCCCCAAGTGCTGAACCCATTTTTGAAAGGAGACTCTTCTCCATCAGCTGGGGCATCTTGGACCCTCATTTGTTTTTGACCCAATTCCCTGGACAATGACCCCCCGACCCTTTTGTTATCCACAAAGGGCTCGCCTGCTGCCCTTACTGCCCAGCTCGACCCGCAACCCTTAAACCCTGAGACTGTGGCGTGTTGACGTCCACCACGGGTGACACGAGTTCAAGTCTTCCTTCCGCAGGTGGCTGCCTCTCGGAGCCCGGGGACTGAGCCGTTTAGCATTAAACCCTTTTTTCCACAGGTTTAAACTGAGCTCGCCCGGCCAAGCGCATTTTTTTTAAGCACGGACTTGCAGTGTATGGGGGACTTAAACCCTAAACCCTAAACCCGGCTTTTGGGTCCAAGAGACGACTTGATCCGAGCAGGGTTGGGACGGGCTGAGGGTCTAGAGTTTGGGGGGTCGGCGTGTGGGGTGCGGTTTATAACCTGCAACTGCTGGCTTTAGGATTGGTCTGGTGGAGGGTTAGGGTTGCTTTCAGGGGCTCCTGCGAGGGCTTCCGGTTAGAAAGGGACCGGCTCCTCTGAGGGCTCCTTTACGAACTGTTTTTCGATGCCTTCCCGCATTGCCAGGTCTTTTTCCCGTAAGTTCAGGGCCTCAAGCCCTTTGGCCTTAACAAAACACGGTTTAGGCTTTGAGGCTTTCGAGGCTCTCGGGGTTAGGATGTCAGGTTGAAGGAAGGCTTATGGCCCACGCGGCTCAACGAAGGGGCGCCTTTAAGGCACTACACAGAAGCCTCTCCTGATCCTTCCGGATCCCTCTGCCTCGAGCTATGCAGTACAACATGCTACCGAACCCATCCCGGATTGCTAAATCCCAGTGAGACCATTGGGCGCCCCGACACCGGCTTCACCCAGCTTGGGCGCTTTAGCAGCGACACGATCTGACGCCTCGGCAGCTTGGCACGACACTCCAGCTTGGGCTGACCTAGCGAAGTGGTTCGGGGCTTCGGGATCACTCGCTTAGCATCTCTTTGCCCGTTTCTCTCTGGCTTCTCCGGCTTCCATCCTTGCCAAAGGCAAGGTACGCGCACGAACCCAGATCCGGCTGCGCAGGGCCCCCAAGGCCCCCAACCCAAACGTGAGCAAGACTGCGGATTCAAGTTCATAGGGATGCCGGGCCGACAGGTCAACCACAGCTTCCGGCTATGATGGGGTCAGGTTCATGGTTTAGGTCAAGTTTAGGCTCCGAGTTTGTGGTCTTTAAGGCTTAAGACGTTTTCAGGGCTTGTCCGACTCAGGAGCAGCGGAGTCAAGAAAGCTTTTTACGGTGCCACCGTCGTCACTGTACAAACGATCGTGCTGGCGCTTCTAGCACCTAGACTCTTGGGGCGACTCGTCTTTGCCCCACACAGGGGCTGTGCCCAGACCCTTGGAGTGCTTTTTGACTGTCTGACGTGTAACTGCACACCTGTCGCACCTTTCTACCTCCACTAAAGACTGTCTACGGGTCAGGGTTTAGGCCCAAAGCGGGTCAAGTCACGGCGGCTAGTCTAGCTCCGACCCAGGCTTTCAAGAAGATCGTTTAGCTTGGCTTCCGTCGGCTTTGCCGTTCCGGCGACGAAGAGGCAAAGCCTGACTTCCCGCAGCTCGCTGGCCGGATGAGAGGCAAAGCGAGCATGTGCAGCGGCCAGCTCCTCCAGAATCATCTCCTGTGCATTATATATTATAGGATATGATATATATGATGTTATATGTTGTATTATTAGTATTATATTATCATATAATATAATATATTACATAGCGATGTCTTCGGACTTTGGCGGCCAGACAACCGCACAAACACAAAACGCTACGGGCTTAAGATCAGGCACCAAGTTCTAGGGCGCTCCTAGAGTAGAGTTTAGCATGCATAAGGCTTGGCCTACTGAGGTCCTGTGGGTTGCCGAAGGCACCGCCACCGATCAGCGT
This sequence comes from Symbiodinium necroappetens, assembly GCA_905231915.1. Lineage (NCBI taxonomy): Eukaryota > Dinophyceae > Suessiales > Symbiodiniaceae > Symbiodinium > Symbiodinium necroappetens. Next base: position 3,501 of record CAJNJA010030775.1, read on the forward strand.
AAGCAGCAGCAAGTGCCGACCACGCTCAATCGCTGCGAGGTAGGCGCCCTCGTACGCCGCTCGCAGTGCCGCGCGTGTCAGGCTAAGAAGCTGCTCCTGTGCTGGCCTTGCGCCTGGAGATCGCCAATTGACCGAGGCCGAGATAACCTGATCGACCAAGGGGTACGGCTCCTCCAGCATCCCCATGTAAATCTCGGAGCTCCCGCGCCCGAAGATGACCTGTGCATCTCGGTGGATGCCCACCTTGATCTGTTGTGCAACCTCCCCTATCTGCGAAGGGCTCAGCGCCTCCTGCACGCTTCAGAAAACTCGGGGATGCCTTATCTGGAGGATTCTGAGACAGAGGGTCTACATGTAGGATGTAAGGTCCCTACTTTCTGAAACTCCCTCCTCGTCCCCGGTCAACGTGACTTTGCCATTGACACACTTCCCGAAGTACTTCGCCACGGAGCCCAAAAGCTCGACCTGCTGCTTTGCAGTCTGCCCCCACTCCTCCGGTGGCTTCGAAGGATCATGGAAGGCATAATGTGCTCGAAGCAGGCTGGCGGCAGGAACGCCGAAGGATGCAGCGGGTCCTTGAGTTGCATCCACACAGTAGTTCTCCACCAGGCCTCCATAGTCGGGCAGGCAGCCGCGTGAGGGATTCTCCAAGCAGTTGAAGTTCGAAGCTATCTGCACCATCGCCCGATCCTCGGTTCGCAGCATGGCCTGCAGTTCGCCGACATCGCAGGCATCCACAACTCGCAAAACAGGGCTGGCCCTCGCATTGGAGTCCGGGACCACTTTGGCTTCGACTTGCTTGCGGAGCTCCTGGATCGATGGCCAGTCAAACTGTCCTGCCGGCCACTGCCGCCCAGTCGCCACGTTCACGAAGCTTCCCTCCTTATAGACGGCCTCCCGACGAGTTAGAAGCTCTCGCTCTCTGACACCCAGGAACCATTTCATCCATCCCGACGTCTCCATCTTCTTGCTGCTGGACATCCTCCTTGGGCACAGAGCTTGACCCATGACCGAACCGCTGTCGGAAAATGGAATCGGCAGGGGCTTGAAATCTCAGAACACCGAGATTCGAATCCAAATCAAGCCCCAGACCAGGAATACCACACCTTGAAGTCTGCACGTTCAGCAGCCCTGTATAGCCTTTCAAAACCACGGGGTCAAATTTAAAAACCAAAGTTTTGAACGCTCTACAACGATGAGCTACACATCAACGGTGCTCAACTGCCGGGACCACAAGCAGCATGCTCGTGTGACAAACTCCTTGAAACGCGAACTCCAATACCCGAAGCCTAAGCGTCAAACCCTAAACCCCGAACCCGCAACGAGAAACCCTAAAAATTTGAACCCGAAACTCCAAGCCCCCGTGGCAAACCCGGCAAAGGAGCCCAATCCCNNGACCCCCCCCCCCCCCGAACAAGTAACCCACAACCCGACAGTAGCCCAAATCGCCACCGAACCTAACCTCGGAAGGTCCTACAGCTAAATCCTGCACCCCCAAAACCATGACCTTTTGCGACTGTCCAGAACCACAGGGCTTAGAAACCCAAGGGCTTTTTCGACAGTCATGGCAAACATGGAAAAGCAAAGACAAATAGTGACAATGAGTGTCCGCAAAGACAATAATTAACAAATCCGGACAAATACAGGCAAATCCGGACAAATAACGACCAATACAAGCAAACAATGGCTTTGTGATGTTCGTTGTTATGCAAAAAGTCTTTAAAAGTTTATACTAGTTCTTACGAACCTTAAATGTTGTACAGGTTGTCAACAATGTTAAAAACATTTTTGAAAACTTTCAATTTTGTTAAAATGATTTGGATGTATTACAACTATCAGAGGTAAAAGAAGCACGATGATGTACAGGATGAAGAAGACCTGGCACAGGGTGTTGTTCATGGGCTCAAGCAACGGTTTTTGCAAAATCGAAGATGCGCGACGCACTCCTTTTTTCCCGAGGTCTGCAAGGATGGTAGTTGCACAAACGAATTCAACTGTCGAAAGCCAGCCGAAACCCCGGACAATCCGGCCTGGTTTTTTTAGAATGGTTTAACGTGTTTCAATTTGTTTTAATAATCTAAAACACTTGCAAAAAAAATTAAAGCGTTAAACAACTCTTTGCGTTGTCTCTATTTGTCCGGATTTGTCCCTATTGTTTGGCTTTTGGCGCTCCCCCTGAGAGAATCTCTGTCTATCTATCCCCTCGCGAAACGGTGGCGAATATTTGCGATTTTCCAACACAACACAAAGTCAAATCCGCACCATCACCTGCGGCTGAGCGACGCGACAAAATAGGATTCAATAAGATTCAATCAGATTCGATAAGATTTGCCCGGTGGATGCCACAATTGTATTGTTGCCTTATCAATAAGATTTTGCCGGGCCGATTTTGGCAAACAGCCGCGCCTTTCTTTCTTAGCCAACATACAGAAAAGGCCTCGTGACAAAATGAGGCTTTGGGCCTAAGACTGCAAAGCCTCGGTCATCTAAGCCCTGTGGATCTGGACCTCCACAAACAGTTGAGGATTTAGCTTATCGTGGAATGAGGTGGGGGATGGCCAGCACCGCGTTCGCACGCCCGGGCAGATATCTGGCTCAATCACCGCAGTGTGGATTGAGCCGCTTCCCAAATCCAGGCTCTCCAGTTGAAAAACTATACCGAAACAAACTTGACCCGACTGGGCCAGGTTTTATGTATCTTTTTGTTTTTCCACACAGGGACTGATTATACACCATAGGGGCGACGTTGTGATTTGTTCTTGGGAGGGAGTTTTGAGCAGAAGACCCTGACCAAACGCCACCAAAACACACAACAACGGACTGGCACAAAACAATCACTAAACAAACACAAACAATTGACAACAACTAAAATCATAAAAGACAAACAATTACACAAAGACAAAAGACAAATAATACCACCAACAAATACTGAAATTGTCTAATAGCATCACCCCACTAAGTCTTTCACGTTACATTAGATTGGATAATGCCTTTCATTCAATGAATCGCTTGATCGCCCTGGCATCGGCGATGTTGTGGAAAAGCAGCAAGCCAGCACCGGAATCTGAATCAATCAAAAAAGCAACAATCATCAAAATAAAAACGTTAAAGACAAACAGTAACAAATAAAAGCAACCAGTGTCAAAACAATCACATAAGCACAAAGTTCGCCAAGTACATGACAAAATGAGGTTTCTGGCCTAAGATTAAAGAGCCTTGGTAATCTAAGCCCTATGGCACTGGACCGTCGCGAAAGGTTAAGGACAAAATCCTGAACCCCAAAACCGTAAACCCCGAAACCAAGCCGAGGCCCTTACACGTGCCCCTAAAACTCTTCGAAACCCTGGCAAACTCTTCATAAGATCAGGTAAGCGGGCACAAAGCTTACCAAGATCCTGGCGAACCCTATGAACCCCCTTTTTGAAGCCTTTGTAATTATCCCACGGACCCCCTCCCAAAAAACCCAGGAGACCCTAATCTCGGGCCGCCGGCAGCGCGGACGTGGACTCGATATCGCCGAGGTTCCCCATGGAGAGGGCCTCTGCTTTCTTTTGGGGTGGAGATTTGTTACGCCTTTCGAGGGTTTAGGGCTTTGATGCCTTCAGGTTGTCTTGAGCTTGTGGGGGTTTCCGAAAATAGGGGACCCTAATATAGTACCCTAAATAGTAAGATCCTTATTATAAGGACCCCAAAATAAGGTACCCCTAATTTTCGGAAAGTCCCTTGCAGGGCTTCCAGGGCTGTTGGGAGCCGAAGACTTCCAGGATGTTGGGGGTGATTTCTCAGGGAGGGCTCAGGGCTAAGCCCAAAAACGAACGATAAGTGTTCAGAACAAACTGGTGCGAAAGTGCCGGCCTCCGGGTATTTAGCGTAATGTAGGGGCCTTAAGAAGTGGAATAGGGTTTTGGGGCATTTGATACTATAGCTATCCCAAACGAGTATAGGTAATTATCAAGGCCCCTGCATAAGTTGTAGCCGATAGCCTGACACAAACGTGCCTCACGATGCGCACGTACTCCGGTCCAAGTTCCACGAGAGCTCTCTGATCTACCCTGAACTCGAAACCACAAACACCGTCCAAGAGCAGACACCAGAGCCCAAACCCTAAACTCTAAGTCTGCCAGTTCCAAGGCCCAGCCATTGACGTCCAAGAAAACGTCTTTAGGTTTTAGGGTCTAGGATTTAGGATTTAGGGAACCCAAACCCCTAAACCGAAACCCACGAAAAGCAGAACAGCGAAGCCGGAGATAGGCTGCTTCTCAGCCCCAAGCTGTGACCTTCAGCTTCTTGGACCTTCATGGATAGTAATATAGGAGCCTTAATAATTAGAATAGGGTTTGGGGTATTTTATACTATAATTATAATCAGGAACCTAAAAGCCCCTGTTCTAATTATTAAGGCTCCTATAGTACCCGACTGTGGGGCCTCCTTTCGGGTCCCTCCTCTACGGGTGCCGTACTTTTTTTTGGGGGGACCTGAAAAAGGACCCTACTTTAGAGAACTACCTTCATGGGCGGCAAACATCACCGGCAAAAAAAAGGAAGCCGACGAGCTTCGGGGGCTAGAGATGCTGGAGTTGAAGTGGGAGTAGAATCGGGGTTTTGGGGCTTGAAAGCTTGGAGCTTGGCTTAGGGCTCAGGGTTTTTAGGCCCAGGGGTTCAGAAAGTGGCTTGAAAAGCTTCGGGTGTAAATTCATGTTGCCGGGCTAAAGGTCCTCCAGGGATGTGGCTCTACATGGTCGTCGCTTGTGGGGGGGGGGGATCCCAAGGTCTGAAAATTTCTCCGGATGACTAGCGAGTCGGGTGCTTTTAGATGTCAAGTTGCATGCTCGGTGCCTCGTTGTGACGGTCGTATGACTTGTCATTAAGGTTCTCAGAAGTGATGCCATGATGCTACATACAATAGGTTGGGACGGTAGCGTTTGGGGAGGGATGTCGGATGTGATAGCTGATAGAACAAGCCTTCGCGATTTTAGCTTGTTGGGATGCTTGATGGTCGGCAATCACGCCCAACTACACCAAGACTCTTAATTACACAGACTTAAACTGACCCGAACTCATGAGCCCCAAACCGCATGTTGCACGCAGTAACAGAGCAATCCTTCAGGACTTGGGATATCAGCACCTGCACGTGGAGTGAGCTAATCAGCTGAAAAGGCATGCCGGCGTCACAACACCAAATCGCCGGCCGTACGAGCTGCGCTGGTGAGATCTAGGTGAGGACACAGCCGCGAAGCAAGGATTGCAAACGGGAGTAGAGTGGGATATTTGGGCTTGGGTTTACCGTTTCCTTGGCCGAGACTTCGTGTGCCCTCATGTGAGTCATCTGAGGTGGCTATCTGCCCAAAGCTCTCACGCGACCCAACAATCTTGGGGCACATATTCTTAATAAAAAAAGAACTAATAAGAACAGATAAACAGATCAATAACACCTACATCAAAAGTTGAAGACGGGGTGTGCACGTCGCAAGTCCGGAATCAGCTATGCTCACCACCACCACCACCACAACAACAACAACAACGACGACGACCGGTGAAATTGGTCATGGGAAAATGGCCCGACCAGGATCCAACCAAGGGAACAACAGCTTGGGTTTTGGGTTGCAGGGGTTAGGATTTCAACTGAGGAAGACCCCATCCTGGAAGGGAGATAATGCGGCATTGCATGTGGTATATAACATACCTTTTGGGGTTGATTCCCTTGTTTTCATAACCTAGATTAGGCAAGGCAGCTCCAAACGCCCAAGTCTAGAGTCTACAATCTGTCTGCCCACAAAGCTGAAACGACCTGGGCACGCTTGAGAATTTCGCAAGCACGATAAAACTAGGGTTTGGCGTTTTCCGGGTTCTTAGAATAGTATCTGGTTATCTTCGGACGGCTTTCGAATAGGAAAGCAACGTCTTGACTACTACGATAAGCTTCTCTTTCCTGCATCACTGCAAGTATCCTAAACGGTTCGATTGAAGACCACACTTGCAAGCCTGCCCGAAGCGAACCGCCTGCGCAAGAGCCCTAAGTCCAGGGTCCTGAAGCCGGAAACCTCAAGCTCAAACCCCCGTGCCCAGGACCCCAACAAGGGTCGAGGACTTTGGACCTAAAGGGCCAACAAACCAACCTCTGCCAGAGAGAGAGCGAGGGAGAGACGGAGATATGGTGCGAAGGACGCGAAGGCTGAGAAGGCCTACATTGTCAATGGTGAAACTCGTGATCATGAAGATGATACTGATGAAACGTCATGATGACGCTGGTGATTGTTATGCTGACCATGGTGATAGAGTTGGTGGCGCTGATGACAAGAAAAATCTCAATGAGAACTGCAGCAATCAACAGAACAGCGAGAACCGCAACCGTAACAAGTGGCATGAAAAAGCATCAAAATCATGACTTGCGCACAGCATGGACCCTGCATAACAAGTATGAGAACATCCGCTCTCGCTTCACTGCCGGGGACACCGGCTGAGCTTAGCCAGGGCTTTCAGACCTCGAAGCTTTGAGGGCTTGCTTTAGCAGATATCACTTTTCTGGCGTTTCTTCGTCGGGTTCTATGCGCCGAATATAAGACGTATAAGGTTATAGGTTTGAATTTGAAGGGGTGGGTCTTTGGCAGTCCAAGGTTTGTGGGACACCGCACGAAAACTAAACCCTTGAGAGCCTATTAATATCCTAAAACCTAAAACCCTGTAAACCCAAAACCCTTTGGAGCCAGGCCTGCTGAAGAAAACCCTGAACCCTAAACCCTGAACCCGCAACACTAAACCCTAAAACCCTACACCGTTTAGGGCTGTGGCGTTTAAAGTGATTTCGGTTTGGGGTCGAGGGCTTGGGCTTTAGGGTTTAGCAACGGATGAGGCGAAGGCACAGGTGCAAGGAAAGACTAGCTGCTAAGCCGTCGTGGTGACATGACTTTGTGACGCAAACGAACTTGCAAAAGAAATGAGCAGGCCATCTTCACCCATTTCCAATGTACTGTCGGAGCTGCAGCCGACCTGTTAGGGTGGCGCCACGGACGATTACAAGTTCACTTCACTGCTAATGAAACGAGTATCTAAGCTTTGCTCAGGATACCGTCCCGTAGGGAGGTGAATCAAGTCCAGGCACGATGACCATGAAAAGAACAGTGCCCATCAATACTGGCGATCTCTGCGCCCGGTCCTGTGGTTGTAGATTTCGTGCGCCCTTACCTGCCAGGTACCATTGCACGCGTGGCGTGTCAAAGCTAGTGACGCCGTGGAGATTGCCATGAGATGGAATCATGTGGGCACGCGCTCAGGCTGAATGCTTGTCTCGGTGCACGCAGCGAAAACAACCCGTTGGTATATTTCGACCCTATTCCATTCAGCACGACGAGCCAAGGCTGGGTCGATGACGTCGCCCGCCTGGTCGTGGGGTCCCACCAGTCCTCTAAGAGGCTCCAGAGAGGCATCCCAAGGCGCACGTGGGGTCCCGCCAGTTTTCTAAGAGGCTCCAGAGAGGCTCGTCAGAGGCTCCAGAGAGGCATCCCAAGGCGCGCGTGGGGTCCCGCCAGTCCTTTAAGAAGCTCCAGAGAGAGCTCCCCAAGGCGCGCGTGGGGTCCCGCCAGTTCTGTAAGAGGCTCCAGAGAGGCATCCCAAGGCGCGCGTGGGGTCCCGCCAGTCGTGTAAGAGACTCCACAGAGGCATCCCAAGGCGCGTGGGGTCCAGCCAGTCCTCTAAGAGGCTCCAGAGAGGCTGTAGATGTTCGAAAAAGTCCACCGTGACCTGGTGAGTCAGAGCTCGCTCTGGGACACCCTGTGTCGCGAAGAAGGGCCGAAAGTACTGCCAGAAGCGATGATCCTTGTTTCGTCTTCGAGGGGACGATGAAGGTACTGGAGCATCCGTTTCCGGAGCTGAGATGCCAGACGCTCCGCCCGTGGCCATAGCCCGGTTGGATCACGGTTCACACGTCGAGGCAGCGGGTTGCCCGGAGGACGCAAGTTCTTTTGAGGATCCGGCTCCCGACTATAATTCTGCCTATCCCCTACGAAGGCGGCTCCACTCGTCCTGATGCTGGTTTCAGCGGGCCAGTTCCTTGCCAGGGGGGAGCGCGTCCTGTTCCGGTCGGTAGCAGAGAAACATTAGCACGCTCGTCAGAGCTCCGACCACACCTTGTTGGCGGAGCACTCGGAGGAGCCGGAGGACGGCGATCTTGTGCAGGCGCAGAGGTGGTAAATCTTTCTCTGGCCGTGGTGCTCATCCCAATGAAGTACTCGGACCGTTGCTGGTGATATGGCGTGTTCGCAAGAAGCTCGTTGAGCTGGCGTCGCCCAAGACTCTCAACCCCAGGTGGCAGAGCCAGTTCACGACCCAAGGTCAGTTTCGGATACTCCCGCTCGTTAGCGTTGCGGCTCTGCGGGAGCTCCTTCTCACGAAGTGGCCAACTCGCCCATGATTGCACTGAAGCAGCGAGAACTCGTATTGGTTCGACTTGACTGCTTTGATGAGGACTGCGATCTCGTCGATCGTGTAGTCACGAAAAGCAAAGCAGACACTCCGGAAGGAGGTCGATTTCCGCCTGACCAGGCACCCATAGGAACGCAAGCTTGCCGGTGGCATCGTAATACATGTAATACAATGAAGATCCCTTTCCTTTGCCCTTGAATTGGGCATGATTGGGCAGCCTCACGTCGGCGAAGCGCTGGAGAGCCTCGATGGTGTAGAAGCTCAAGCCAGTCTTTGCAAAATTGTGGGCCTGCATAGGATCGATGTTCATGCGATCCTGCGGTGTGGTGCTGAAGTTGTTCTCGACCTGCTTCTGTTGATTGACAGTCTTTGCTCGGATGGTGGAGGCCGTGCTCTGGACCATCTCCACCTGCTCATCGTCCTGCCCTGTGTGTCGAACACGTTGGCGCTTGAGCCCGGCTGACGGTTGTAAGTCGATCATGTTGGAAAGCCTGCCCTCGGAGAGGTCGGTAACCTCCGCAAGGCGCCTCATACAGCACTGGCATTCAATCATCCCATCGAAGTACAGGTGATTGCAATGACTGCAGATTAATCCCGGGAAAGCGATGAGCTCTTGTTTGATCCAGTGCCGAGGCTCTCGCCTGGTGAATGGCTCGCCTACCCTCCTTAGAAGGCCAAACGGTAAGGCACAGCCCAAACTGTCCAGCCGCGTTGTCCGCAGGAGTGTCCCTCGTGTCCCGACGTTTCAACATTGTTTCAACTCACCTCCATTAACTTCCGTCAGGAGGTTGGACGCAATGTAGAACGAGACTTTGCTGCCAATGGCAGTGGGTACCCATTCCCCAATTTGGTCTTTCAAGGAGCCATCAATCAAATCCAAGAAACAGCTGTACTGCTTGTAGAGGCTCTCGATCAGGTCGAAGGTGTACTCCTGAACAGTCTGCTTACCCCATTTGCCCAGGGCTTTGTCAATTCTGAGACGGAAAGGTAAGCAGGTTTCACCCACATGGGTCGGCGTACACAAAGTACGGATTTGACACCCAGTCGGGCGTCTCCAAAAATCCGGACCGGGTCTCAAGAAGCCTCAGCCCGTCTCGGCCGGCCATTTGTAGATCGATGACAAACTCGATATCAGATTGCTCTCGCAGGCCGACGTTGTCCTGTCTGAGCCATTCAGGGTCTTTGCTTCTCATATGGAAAGCCCTGCTACCACCTTCGTGGAGCGACAAACCTCCTGGCACCAGTCCATACTACATACTTGACGATGCCAGCGAAGTTGCACATGTACCTGCAGCCCAGTTGTGAGGAAGCTTCTCGAAAGCAACTGAGTACATATCGTAAGGCCAAATTTTCGGCCTAATCCACGAAAGTGTGTACCGCCTCATGGGTGTCCTTCACGATAGCGAGGCCAGACAGCAACTCGCCCATGTGTCCTTGGACACAACAGACTCAACGGAATCACAAAATGTCAAACTCGCTATCGGAAGTTCGTCTGATCAACACCTCATAGCGGGGCTTCCCATCGGAAGGAAGCTTGAAGACTTCGAGGATTTCGGACACTCTTAGACGACGCCAAATTTATTCGAGAGCACCCAGGAACTCTTCCCAATCAACGAACAAATCGCAATCGGCGAACAAATCGCCAGGGCGAAGGTTGATGTTCGGTATCGAGTTTCCATATTCCGGCTTGTTGGTGAAGCCTCTTAGAATGAAGGTGCATTTCCACCCAGTCGCTCATCGGTCATGGGCCTGTGGCCCGCAGCGAACGGTGGCAGATCAGTGCCCTTCAGGCAGCATGTGCCGTCCCTGCCGGGAGGCGAGTCTCTGCTTTTGCAATTGGCTTTGCTGACGGACTTGCGTGACGAGAGGTAGGAATCTTCTTTGGCTGCGGCGGCTGCATGGTTCAGTTGGCCTTGCCGCGGAGGACTTGCCCGACACGTCCGTGGGCGCATAATGACATCAGATGAGGATGATGCTCCGGCTGGTGGCCCTGGTGGGGGTGCGACTGAGGTATAGGTATGCCTGCAGGGGCTTATGGGAGCTGGTTCCATTGCGAACTCCTTCTACCTTGGTGAGGCCTACGGCTGATAACCTATGTTTATAGGCAAGACAGCCAGAATGCAGACGAACATCTTTACTTGAGCCAGACAACGGGTATGAGGTATGAGCTAGCTACATCTTGCGCAAAATACAGCTATGTTGGCTTTGATTTATTCAAGCCCCTATGAAAAAGTTCAAGAATCCAAAATTGAGACATCAACCCCATGTCAAAGTGGCGATCCTCACACGGAGACCTTTATGTAAGGGAACCTAATCAATCACCCTCAACTAAAAGGGAATCAACCCTAAACCCTAAACCCCAACAAGGAGAGTAAAGGGAATCAAGGTAGCGGAGCTTAGGGCGGTGCTTTCAGACTTGGCGTGGGAGTTCCGGGAAATCAGCCGATCCTCGGCCAGGATTCAGGGCAGTCGGCTCCGGGTTTCGGGATTTTTTGTTTTGTCAAGTAAGTCAGCGCGCCTGGGTTTCTGGGTTGGGCTCTCGGGTTTCGGGTTTACGGCTCAGGGTTTAGGGTTCAGGGTTTAGGGTTCAGGGTTTAGGATTCAAGTTGCAGGGTTCAGGGTTTAAAGATTTTTATGGGTGGAGTAGTCCAACGGCTCAGGGCTTGGGAAGTTTGGCTCTGGGGTGGGGCGTAGGCTTGAGGCTGAGGCGGCTGCATGACGGTTTTGTGACGCCGTTCCAAGGAACTGACAAAGGGCTGAATTAGCAGTTCAAAAGGAGCTACACACAATTCACACACCCAGAACACGCAGCGTTTTGTACGTAGGCCTTTTCACACCGTATATAACCCCCGGAAATCCTGATACAGACCGAAACTCCTCGAAGGGAGCATAGCAAAACCTGGGACAGAACTGGGAGTGGCGCTAAATCCTGCGACGCGTAGGTGGAGGGCATGTCGCCATAGGTCTCCAAATCCTCCGGCAATTTGGAGCGCGTTCAGGGATTTAGGGTTTTCTGCCACCCGCACAGCTAAGGAAGTCGCAATCAGGGTTGGGGCTTCGGGTAGTGGGGCTTTCGACTCCCACACTCGCACCAAGCAGTGCTTCAGGGTTTTTTGGCGGTTTCCGGTCCTAACACCATTTCCCCCAACCCTACTCCTCCCCTGAAGCCCGAAAGCTTCGACCCAATAGGCCTATGAGGGTCGCCCTTGGTCACCCTTCAGATCTCGCGGCTTAGGGCTTAGGGCTTAGCGTTTAGGGCTTAGGGCTTAGGGTCGCGACTCTGGCAGAAGTCAACAAGCTTCGTGCAGAAAGAGGAGTCCTCCTTCACCGTCTTGACAATGCGATCAAAGCGATGCTGCTGAGTGGTGTTGAGGTTCTCGTTGAAACCTGGGATATCAGTATGATTATGATATCGTTACTATGATTACTACTACTATTGTTATGTTGTTGTTGTCAGTACTATTGTTGTTATTGTCACTATGACTGTTGATGACCTGATGAATATTTGCACCATTGTTACCTTATGGCTAGTAGAAGCTTGCTCTTGCCACCCGCTTGGTGTCTTGGGGCTGAGGCCTTGGGACGAGTTCAACGAGGCTTAGGGGTTTAGGGATGCTTCGGGCTCAGGGTTTTGTTCCCTCCTAGGGTTCAGGGTTTAGGACTGCGAGTGTAGGGTTTAGGGATGTTTAGGGTTGAGGATTTAGGGTTTTGGGTTCCGGTTGTCTGGGTGACGCGATCTTGCAGTGGTTATGCGAGGGAAAGTCAGAAAAGAGCAAGTAAAGGGGTGTATTCACATGGGTATAGTCGGTATCGAAATCGTTTATGCTGCTAGGACTATGGTGTTATTGACTGCTGTTATCGTTACTATTTTGACTACGTAGGTAGACGACTGTCTAGGTAGACAGCTGGTACAGGTGGCGAGACCTATGCAACCCGAGACTGACGCTGACATCGTGCGAACCGCTACCACAAACACGACGGGAAACAGCTTGGATGGTGTAGGGTTTACAAGTAGCACGAGATTTCGCAAGAACTTCTTGTGGTGGAAGAAGGCATGATGTGTGCGTCATGAATTAACTGCGTATCGAATTTCAGCGTGGATGCTGGCATCCCTATTCCCTAGCTTACGCTTGGATGCTGCGCCTGCACAGATGCTGTCGCGAATCTTGTGCTGCTCGTGCTGCTGAGTTGGATAATGTAGGGTTTGTATAAGCAGATTAGGGTTCCTTATGGTCCTTGTTGCCCTTATATCCCCATAGTCCATGGCGACATATACCCTGTTGTTAAGGCCCGTGTAGAAACGCAACATGAACAAGAAGTGCCAAGACTGACTGCTACAGCTGTCTCAGCTGATCCTGCACAGCACCACTGTCACCACCACATTGAGCATATCCCCAGGTGACGACAGACCCAGCAACAAGAATGGCAGCGAAAGCCGTGTTGGAGGCTTGGATCTGCTGAACATTCTTCAATTGATCCTGCACAACACTACTGTCACCACCCTCGCCAAAAGCTCCCCAGGTGACGACAGATCCATCACCAAGAATGGCAGCAAAAGCGTAGTGAGAGGCTTGGATCTGCTGCACATTCTTCAACTGATCCTGCACGGCTCTAGTGCTACCACTGCCGCCCCAGGTGACGACAGATCCATCAACAAGAACCGCTGCAAAAGCCGAACGGCTGGCTTGGATCTGCTGCACTTTCTTCAGCTGATGCTGCACCACACTACTGTCTCCGCCATAGCAAGCATCTCCCCAGCTCACGGCAGATCCATCACCAAGAATGGCAGCAAAAGCGTGGTGAGAGGCTTGGATCTGCTGCACATTCCTCAGCTGATCCTGCACAGCACTCGCATCACCTCCACAGCGAGCCTTTCCCCAGGTGACGACAGATCCATCACCAAGAATGGCAGCAAAAGCGTAGTGAGAAGCTTGGATCTGCTGCACATTCTGCAGCTGATCCTGCACCGCACTACTGTCTCCGCCACAGCGAGCATCTCCCCAGGTCACGACAGATCCATCACCAAGTATGGCAGCAAAAGCCGAAGTACAGGCTTGGATCTGCTGGACATTCTTCAGCTGAGGCTGCACGGCACTGCTGTCTCCACCGTAGCCAGCATCTCCCCAAGTTACGACAGATCCATCACCAAGAACGGCAGCAAAAGCCGAACACGACGCTCGGATCTGCTGCACTTTCTTCAGCCGATGCTGCACAGAACTGCTGCCACCCCCATATCGCGCGTCTCCCCAGGTCACGACAGATCCATCATCAAGAATGGCGGCAAAAGCCCCACTGGATGCTTGGATCTGCTGCACATTCTGCAGCTGATCCTGCACAGCACTAGCATCACCACCATAGCGAGCATCTCCCCAGGTCACGACAGATCCATCACCAAGGATTGCAGCAAAAGCTGAACGACAGGCTTGGATCTGCTGTACATTCTTCAGCTGAGGCTGCACAGAACTACTGTCACCGCCGGCGCGACTTTCACCCCAGGTCACGACGGATCCATCACCAAGAATGGCAGCAAAGGCGGAGATACTGGCACATGCCTGAACTCGACGTACATGAAAAGTCAACCGGTCACCATTCCGCACCCCGGCATCTTTTAGTCGCACACATGAATCCAGAATGCTTCCAGATGAGTCCACTAGACGCCCTCTTCCGATTCCGAGAGCAGCACGTGCCCGGCGCTGCAATAAATCGACCTCGCCTTCCAAGTCGGCTTCCACAGAAGCTTTCCTTCCACTGAGCAACCCAACTTCCACGGTAATCAACCTGTTGCTATCCTGTGTCTCTTTTGAGCTCCTTGTTCCTGTCCTGCATAAGGCTGGGTTCAGGGCTTGCAGGAGAGAAATCACAGAACTAGTGCCCGATGTCTGGCCGTTTCGTCTAACTAAGAGAAGGGTTGGGGCTTGGGTTTGAACTGTACGGGCTCGCAACCTCAGACAAAATGCCTTGAGCCACGGATTGGCGCAGCGCGTTCAGGGCTTAGCTTTGAGGGGCTTAGGCTTTAGGCGTAAGGTAGTGTACGGTTTTGGGGCCAACCCACCAAGCACATGCAGAAGAAGCACCTCTCTGAGTCTCCTCTCAGAGTAAGGGTCCGGCTGTTGAAAGCATGCATGACTTTTTCAATCAGGTTCGGGAAGGCTTCGTAGTAGCCCACCTGAGGGATACAGAGCGCAAGGACGGCCACCTGGAAGCCGTGACCCTGTCACATGGCCATCTGGGGCCCGTGCAAAGCTAATGGTAATGCCGCCGCTTCCAACTGACAAGGAGTAGCTGGAACCTGCCGCTGCGGGCAGCAACATGCATCTTCCCGCACCCTCCCTCAACCAGCGACCACAAAACGCAGAACCCCGAAGAAAAAACATCAGAGCTGATAGCCCAAATTCTTTGTCAAATCTCCAAGACGCCGGAGCAAATGCCGTCGCAGATGGCAGAATTAAATCCCAAACCCTAAACCCTAAACCCTAAACCCTAAACCCCAAACCTTAAACCCTAAACCCCAAACCCTAAACCCTAAACCCCAAACCCTAACTGCCTCACTCTGAAGACCTGAAACCCGAAAGCCCTAGAACTGGAAAGCCCCAGCTATGTAAAACCCTGCTACGGCCGCCAAAATGCCCAAAGCCTGAGAATCCAAAAGCCATCATTCCTAAACCCTAGATCCTAGATCCTAAAACCCTAAACTAAATCCTAAATCCTAAGATCCTGAAGTCCCAAATCCTAAAAGGCATAAAACCCTGAACCCCAACCAGTTCCCAAACCCCAGAGCTCCAAACTCCGAAAGAGCGAAAACCCGAAGCCCTAAATGCTGTAAATCCCTAAATCCGTACCCCTAAACTCGCACCCTAAAGTCGCCTTTTTGCAACAGGCTTTCCACTTCGCCCGGAGTTGGAGCAAGCAGCCCTAGCAGCTTCACTGCGGAGCCAGCTTTCGCATCCGCCGATCAACGGCATCTGAAACTATGTTGACCCTAAACCCATAAGCATACTTTCCAAAAGTACGCAAATTCATGGCCCTACGCCGACAGCGGCCTGCAGCCGTGAGGTCGTAGAGTTTGGGCTCCATGGCCTGGCTATGAAGAATCCGTCTTTTGAGTTTTAGGGTTTGGGGCTTGAGGGTTGCGGGTTTCAGCACTCACAACTGGGACAAGCCTGGCGAGGTTTCGAGTACGTCGCGAGCACATTGGCCGGGACAGGGTTGAGGGTTTAGGGTTTAGGGGGGGCTTAGGGCTTGAGGGTGTAGGGCTTTAGCGTTTTAAGTGGGACTGCGTTTTAGCGTGTTCAGCAAGTGCTTGTCTTGACTGTGGGATTCCGAAGCGTGTTCTTGAGTTCTTCTTGAAGCTGCAAGGTTTGGGGACTTAGGCTTATTGTTTGGGGGTCTGGGGCTGTTCGGCTTTGGTTTACTATCGGGCAAGGTCTCGGGGGCTGGGGGGGGTTGGATTTACTGGATTTACTGGTTTTGACCTTCTGTGAATCTGGTGTTGAAGGTGTTTATATAGCTACCCTGACACTGAACCCTAAACTTTAAACCCGCAACCCTAAACCCAAACCCCTGACCCCTTCACCCTCATTACTGCAGGGTCGGAGTAATCACCCAGGCCAACATCTTCAATTGCTGTTTCGGGTTTAGGGCTGTAGGGCTTGGGGTTTGGATGGCAACAACTACATCGGTATAGATACTATGATTATGAGGGGGGGCTAGACAAGAAGGGTATATGGCCCGATATTGTACCTCTTACCAGGGGTGAGTTGGTGCTAGATCTTCTGGAGATGTCGGCGCTCTCCGCGGCACTTCAAGCAGCCGTGCCTCGGACAGGAGCGCCGAATAGATTGCCAATCGCGTCCTTGGCTTTCGGTGCTTTGGGTTTTGGGATCAGGGTTTAGGATTCAGGGTTCAGGGTTTCTTCAGGCGATTGCAAGAGTCCTGAAGCAAAGAGGGTTCCTGGGTGTACTTTCCAATGCCACCGTCTTCCCCACTCGGCCGCAACTCCCTGAGGTCGAGGCGAGTCGAAGGCAGTCACCTGGCGGACCCTTTCCCACTCTCAACCCAGAAGCAGCCAGCATTGCCCTCTCGAGGTCTGTTGGGAAGCCAGCCACTTTGACAGTTGAATGCACGGCGCCTGCACCCAGCCCCGCCCTGTGAAGCCACCACATCCGACGGACGGAAAGCATGCAGACCTAATCGCCGGCAACAAGGCTCGCCATCTCGACCAACCACAACCATGCCACAACCATTCCACCACCTTTGGGTTCCTGGACTACGAGGTACATCATACTCGTGCGGTACCATAGCCTCTACTGTTCAACTTGCAGACATACAGCGACGACCCTCCTGCTCTCAAGCTCTGAAATGATGAAACCTGAACCCCAACACTATGACGGTCTGTGCCGGGCCCTGACCAAAGTCACAGAAGGTTTGGACTCTCGCGACTCGGACGATGCAGGCGACGCATGTTCAGAGGGTTTAGGGCCCAACAGTCCTACAGTCCTCTCTCTCTCTCTCTCTCGCGTGCTCAGGGGATCCCGTCAGACGTAACGCTCGTTCTCTGAACGGAGCCAATACCGATGGCAACTACCGAAAAGGATCTGTACAAATTTTGAGGATTATGTGCACAATCCGCCTATGTCCTACAGTCCTAAACCCTAGAACCCAATAAGGGCCAAATCACCCAAGGTCTACACAAAACCGCACGGGCACATGAGCTTAACATCCCAAAGCCCTCAACATCCCTGAGCACAGTTCTTTGAAAATCCTTAAACCTCTAAACCCTCAATATCTTTAAACCCCAAACCCCTCCGCAAACCCTCAAACCTCAAATCCTAAGCTAGGCCCTAAACCCTCAACTTGAACCTCAAACCCTAAACCCTAAACCCTCAAAAACCCTTCGGGGCGAGACCTCAGCCGGATGCTTCTCTTGCAAGCTGCGAAGGGCTACTGCCTGAGTGTTTAAAGGTTTATAGAAAGTGTTAAGGGTTTGGGTGCTTTAGTTCTGACCGAAAGTTTTGACCTAAACGTTTTGACCGAAAGTGTCGACCGAGTTTTGTCTTTTGGAACCTGATTTTGAATCTGGGGCTGGGCCTGGGTGAGCTGCTGGAGGGGGGTTGGAGGGGCTGGGAGGGGTGCTGGGCGGGGCTTGGGGCTGCTGAGTGGGGGGTTGGGGGAGCGGCGGCGTGTTATGGTTGGGCGGGGCGGGGCAGGGGGCGGGCTGGGCTATCGTCCTGCGGAAATTGCTTCGTGTCCCGACCCGAAATAGGTTTCCGCATGCCCGATCACTCGATTTTACGAAATTCAAACCCCCTACTTTGCGGCCCGTCCCGCCCCACCCTGGCCCCTTTTTGTTGGAACCCTTCCCTAACCTGGGTTGCGCTGGCTGCGCTGAGGCGGGCTGAACTGAATGATTGGATTGGCCAACAGCAACAACCAATTTCCATTTATTTCTTTCTTGAGAGTTTAGGGTTTAGGCTTCAGGGTTTTGAGATTGCTCGACACATGTTTCTACCTTTGCGTTCGTCGAACAACCTCAAAGACGGAGCCGAGGCTGATTCAGAGGCAGATATTGAGGCCACATACATGGGTTTGATACACAGCCAGGATGCCCAGGGGTTCCTCAGGGTCCCTGTTGCGAGGGTTTGGGTTAAGAATGCAAGGGCACTAAGGGTTTGCGGGCTTAGGGGTATTGAAAGCTTCGGCGCTCCGACTCGGACACACCCGGCATATCGAAGGTTCGCTGCGGGATACTGAGCTTCGGTTTCGAGGGTTAGGGTTATGATTCCTATGAGTCCTTGTCAACCTTCTTTCCTCGCTGCGAGTTCCGTGAACAGCGGTAAGAGCTAACTCCTTACGTTTCTTCTCTACTTTTCCCGCCTCCATCATGCGGCGAAGACGTGGCTCTTCTACCCCAGAGAGCCCAATACCCCTTAATTAAGGAATATACCTTAAATCATGATATTAAGGCCCCTATACTTAAAGGTATATTCCCTAATTAANNTTAATTAGGGAATATACCTTTAAGTACAGGGGCCTTAATACTATGGTATATTCCTTACTTACGGGGTATTGGGCTCTCTTCAACCTCCCCCGGTTCTCCGAGTTTCGGCTTTGGAGGTTCGGGAGTTTCGGGAGTTTGGGCTCTGCTTTCCAGCATCGGGCTCCTGCTTTATCTTAGCCCTTAGGGTTTAGGGGTTTAGGGTTTTAGGGCTTAGGGGTTTAGGGGTAAGGGCTTTAGGGGTTTCGGGGTTTAGGGATTTAGGTGTTTTGGGGTTTAGGGGCTTAGGGTTTAGCCAAGCTAGGACATTTTCAGGTGGGTAGTTACCGTTATAGGGGCCTTATAGAAGGTCTATATACCTTATACAAGCCTTATGGAAGCCTTATATACCCTAAACTCCCCACCTGTAGTTTCCTTAAGAAACGAACGACTTCTCCTTCAGACCACTTCAGGGCGGCGCTATGTGGACCTTCGGGTCCTTCACCGTCCAGCCGCTTCGGAACCACACCTGAGCAATGAGGCTTGAGGGAGAGTCGGGTTTCGGGTTTAGGGTTTAGGGATTAAGGTTTACGGTTTAGGGTTTAGGGATTAGGGTTTAGGGTTTACGGTTTAGGGTTTGGGGTTTAGGGTTTAGGGTTTAGGATTGTATCAAATTGTACTATACAGTGAGTTGCTAGTAATTACAAGGTGAGACTACTTCGGATGTGAACTCTTCAGCCCTCCGCTTCAGGAGCTGTACAGTGGAGCCTCAGTCATTGCCGCAAGCCCCCTGCTGAGGCTCGTAACTTCACGTTCCGATTCCCATAATCTCTCAACGGCATATTTCCACAGCGGAAGCTCGGAAGGCCTCAGAAACCTAACTAACTTTGGTCGATTCTCTGAGAGTGCAGCACGGAGAAATGTGGTGCTCCGTCCTGACACTCCCTGCCAAGCTGGGGCTTTTTTCAATTGCCATGGGTCCAAGAAATAGCAACAAGCACCCTAAACCTTAAGCCCTGAACCCTAAACCCTAAACCCTAAGCCCCTAAACCCCTAACCCCTAAACCCTAAACCCTAAACCTAAGTTCCACCAGAGAAGAAAGAAAAGCTAAGGGAGGTGGTTGCTGGGGCTTAGGGTTTTCGCTCTCGCAGCTCCGGGTCTGCCGACATCGGTGGTTCCTTAGTTCGGGCTCTACGTTTCTTTATGGTTAAGGCTTAGGGTTTAGGGTTTAGGGTTTAGTGCTTGTAGAAGGCGCTGAAGTTACTGACTTGGCAAGGGCCCGCCTAGGCTTCTCTGATCCTGCCCCTGCCGCTCCTACGGGTCTCACCCTAAACCCCTAAACCCTAAACCCTAAACCCCTAAACCCTAAACCCCTAAACCCCTAAACCCCTTTTTTGCAACTGGCCTGCTGCGACCCCTAAACCCCTAAACCCCTAAACCCCTAAACCCTAAACCCCTAAACCCCTAAACCCCTGAGGCCACCGCGTCCTCTTTGTGGATGGAGGCAGCCGGGACTTCCGTGAGGATCACGGAGCTCTCGGGGAGCTCGAGGTCTAAGTTCATCTGGACCTGGATTCGTATGATTTAGGGTTTAAGGTATGGGGTTTAGGGTTTAGGGTTTAGGATTTCAGCACTCACTGTCGGACTAGGGTTTAGGATTTAGGGTTTAGGTGAGATTCTGGACCTGAAATGGGGTACCTTATTTTGGGGTCCTTGTAATAAGGATCCTACTATTTAGGGTATTATATTAGGGTCCCCTGTTTTCGGAAATGGATTCGTGGGAGATTCGGGGGGCGAAGGTTGAGGGTTCAGGATGTAGGGCTTAGGGTTTAGGGTTCAGGACTTCGGGTTTAGGGTTCAGGATTTAGGGCTTAGGGTTTAGGGTTGATTAGGCCGTGTGGCCACTTTGAATGATTCACAAGACAAAAGAAGGCAGTGCAGACCTGAAGGAGTGAAAGGGCACCTGGCAGCCCAAGCTCTTGAGATCCTCATTCCTCCTTGGCCCTAGGCCACGCACACAGCTGCCGCGAAACCCATGGCTAACCCCCACTCACCCGCAAGGTTCCCCAAACCCAAAATCCTGAAACCCTGAAACCCCAGACCCTAAACCCTGAAACCCTAAACCCTAAACCCTGAAACCCTGAAACCCTGGACCCTAAACCCTGAAACCCTAAACTCTAAACCCTGAAACCCCCTAAAAAGCCCTGCAGCCTGAACCCTCAAACCTCAAGCCTTCCTGAGCTGTTAACACGATAACCTGAAAGCCGGACCCTCAACCCCACAACCTCAACCCGTAGGGTTTCGACTCACACACTCGCTCACGCAGGCCTAAGGGTTTAGGGTTTCGGGGTTAAGTAAGGGCTTGGGGGTTTGAGGTTTAGGGTCTAGGGCTTAGGGGTTTGGGGTTTAGGGGTTAGGGGTTAGGGTTTAGGGTTTAGGGGTTAGGGTTTAGGGTGAAGACCCCTAAACCCGGATTTAGGGCGCGGGCAGGCTGTGGCCCATAGAGTTTCTCCGAGGTCAACAACTCGTCAGAATTGAGCATGGCGCCTTTAGGTGAAGGCTTAGGATGTTGTTCCATTTAGGGTTTCGGCGCTCATACTCGGACAAGCCTGGCGAGGTTAATATAGGCGCCTTAATAATTAGAATAGGGTTTGGGGGTTTACTATACTATAATCATAACAATGAACCCCCAAAAACCCTATTCTAATTATTAAGGCCCCTACATTAGTGGAAGGTTTGGGGTTCAGGGTTCGCCTGCCCAGGTGGCGGGCTTACTTAGGGCCTTTTTGCGTCTCGCCTAGCTAGTTCGGGTTTAGAGTTGAGGGTTGAGTGCTTCCTGCAGCCTTCACTGCTATGACCGGCACAGCCTTGAGCGCACCTCTTCTGCAGTTTCGACTTTTAGCCGTTTGAATTCAAGGTCTCTTTGAGCATATTCACTCGAAGCCCAAAAGTGCAACCCGAAACCAGCCGAAGAGCCTTCCGACATCCCAACTTTCAGCTCCTGAGGCCAAAGAAACCGTGACAGACCTGGAACTCCAAGCCCCTATGCTTTCGCAAGGTATGAGAGCGGAACTTCAAAGCCTTTGGGCATGTAGCTGTTGCATACACATGCGTCAAAGGTGCGCAAGTCACAAAAACCCAGATCACAACCCGCACGGCCGGAGCCTCGCATCCCTGATGGGTAGGTCGCGACATGCATGTGCTTCTGGGAGATGTGCCTGGCTTGCTTGTACGCAAGATACACTTGCCGAAGGGCAGGAAGCCAGGCGTATAGTGCAATCTCTCTGCCTGCTCGTAGCCTATGCAACTTCAGCTTAGTGCCCCAAACCCATACATGCGAGAGATCTGCAAGGCAATCATTGACATCAGCAACCTTGCGGTCAGCATTTCCAGCTTGAAATGCAGGAGCCTCAATAGTTACAATAGAATTTGGGGAGTCAATTACGCAAGAAAATATGATTGGAGACCCCACCTCAGTTAAAAATAGGAGTCTGGATCAATCGAATGTTTTGGGGTATGTTATAGTATGAATGTGGTCAAGAATCCTATTCCAAACATTAAGGCCCCTTACTTAAGGCCCATGCTTCGGCTTCATGGCCAACAAAGCCCAAACCCAACATTGGCGAGCTGCGTCGGGATGCCCTGGATTGCGGATGGCAGCCGTGGCAGCAAAGTCGTTCCTGAAGAGTCGCGGCAGGCTTGCTCTTGTCAGCACGCCCAATTCCCATGCCCCCTAAACTGCAAGCTCGCCTCGAAGGAGTTATTCCTCCCCCTTCCTCCCCGTAGAGGAAAGCTGGCTCTCTCTCTCTGTCTGTGTGTGTGTCTCTATCTCTCTCTCTCCCTCTCTCACAGGTTCTCTCTTTCTCTCCCTTGTTACCTTGTTCTCTCTCTCTCTCTCTCTCTCCCGGGCATGGGGACCGTCCAAGGTCCCCGGGCCAACTGGCCCACCCAATACTTTAATTGGGTTTACGGGGAGTGAGAGACGAATGAATGTCGTCACGAGGGCTAAAGCCAGTTATTTAATATAACAAACACTCTCGTAGTACACATGCACAGGGACAACCAATCTACATACTGCGACGGGCACCAACATATATTATAAAAAGGAGGTACACCGAAGGAAGTCAACAGTATCGATATGACTCTCTCTCTCTCTCTTTCTTTCGCCAGGGCTGTGGGCAGAAGTTGCCCTCTGCCCGCGCGCGTCAGCGCCCCCGTATGTTACGGGGCGAATAGTCTCTCTCTCGCTCTCTCTCTCTCTCTCTCTCTCTCTCTCTCTCTCTCTCTGTCTTCTTCGCCAGGGCATGGGAGGCGGTTTAGGCCCCCCGGCCACTAGGGCCTCCTCTGTCTCTCTCTCTCTCTCTCTCTCTTTCTCTCTCTCGCTGTCTCTTTCTTTCGTCAGGGCTATGGGTGGGGGAAGCTCTCCCTCTCTCTCGCTCTTTCTCTGTCTCGCGGCCACAAGTACCGTCGAAGCAGCCAACCCTGAGACCAAATCGGAGACTATCAGAGATCATCAGACAATCCTCAGGCCCGGCCCTACCCCACAAAACTCTTCGAGTGCAAAAGCGAGCACATACTTCCACTTCCTGCACTACACCAGCTATCACTACTTGATTCTGATCCACACACGAACCGTCGTCGTCGCCGTCGTAGGGGCCGTAGAAGTTGTGCTGATCACCAGGGGCTCCCGGCCTGATCCAGCCTGCACGATCTTGTTGGCCTCGTGCCAGGAGGGTAGGGCTTTTGGTCTTCGGGTTCTCCTTGGGGCCGAAGCTCAGGAGCGGTATCTAAGCTTCAGGGAGCGAGGGGCGATGGCTTCACACCCATTGAATGTCGAGAGTCTGGGTGTCGGGCTTCCAGTTTCTGCTGGTTTCAGGAGTGAATGAAACGGAACTCAAGGTTGTGAGGGGGCCTCGAACAACAAGGGCAACCATCACTAGCCTCACTTTGACAATCATTTCTGAAACCCTACAATCATCAGAACCGTAGAGCCGTAAGCACGGCATCATCACCACCTAGAAGCAGACGCAGAGACATTTTCCTTCAAATGGACGGCAGGACGCTCTCGGCACGGCCACCTATGCTCGTGACGGTCTACACGCACTTGGTGCACTACAACGCAAACGAAAATGACACCATAAGTAAACTATTCCACAAAAGCTTACACATGTGGCAACGTGGTGACCATCTTGGATATGGCGGCCACGGCAGCGGTGGCAGCTTGCGGCAACTATTGTAGGTTCTAAAATTCCACTGCAGTAGCTAAAAGATTGGCAGGTCGCCCGGTTTGCTTTGACAAATCCCGCGGCGCCAGATTTACATTTACACGCGGAGCTCTCAATCGCGCTCACCGTCTCAGGCGGCCGGAAGCCACATAGCCGGGCCAGTGGTGCCCACGGTTCCTCTGCTGCGCTCGGAAGGTTTGCGGCTTAAGGTTCCCGTTTTGAACCTGGACTGCGGGACTATGGCAGAATCAGGCAGGTTGAGGTGTTGCTTTTTCCCGAAACGTATGGTTGGTTCATGGCTTAGGGTTAACATTGAAGCCTTAGTGCCTTGATACTCAGGAGGGCACTGCCCCTGGGAAACCTTGCTCTTTGACTTCACCACTTTCGCTGCCAGGGCACCGTTTTGGAAGAGCATCGCCATCAGAGCGACCTCACTCAGCTTCCCGGTGACACGGAGCTGAAAGAGCTACAAGCCCTCAGTTCCCTGTGAAAATCTTGGAACCCCAACATGTTGGCGCTGAGCTCCAAAACAAAACCCCGCGATTTCCCCTAAGTCACAACTGCCCTACACCTGTGCTCGTGGTTGTCTGGCCGAGATCCCTTCCTGGATTCCCCCCAACCCCTCAAACTCAAACGTTCTTCTAATTTAAGCAACGTAAAGAAGCTCCTGACTTAGAGAACCGCACATGCAACCCCTTCTTACCCCACAGCCTGCGAACCTAACCTGCACTGGTTAAAGATGCTGAGGCCTGAGGCCACAGATCCTCCATCCTAAACATCCCAAAGCCGTATTTAAGAAACCCTAAACCCTGTAAAAGCTGGAAGCCCTAACCCATGTAGTACCCTTACAGTACACCTTATCGTACACCCGATACGTAGTACCCCGATACGTAGTACCCCATGCGGCAACCCTGAAAGCAACGCTTTTCGGTAACCACTACACTATACTATACTATGCTATACTATGCTATACTATGCTATGCTATGCTATGCTATACTATACTATATGGATGGCTGAGCAACCATGGCCAATCGTCCGTTGGCGAGCTCGGCAGCGAGCTTGGTTTTCTTGACATCGGCGTCCTGGACAGGCTTCGTGGCTTACAGGGTTTAGGGTTCAGGGCTTAGGGTTTAGAAGGGTTTAGGGTTTATAAGGGTTTAGGGTTTAGGGTTTATAAAGGTTTAGGGTTTAGGGTTCCAGGATTTCCTTTGTGTAGAGGGTCTGAGGCTCGGGGTATCTCCGAGGAGATCGTGAAGAGAGGGGGCTCTGACCAGGGGGGGCCTTTGAGAGGCGGTTTCTGCCACTACGCAACTGTGAGGTGAGGGGCTGAAGGTTCGGGGCTTCAGATGCCCCGGAACTCTGGGTTTGGGTTTAAGGGGTTTTTTTGGTTTAGGGTTTAGGGTTTAGGGGGGGTTTGTGGCTTTAGGTTTTCTGATTTTGGGCTTGGAATTTTGGGGAGTCAAGACTCGTGGTTGGATTCTTTTTGCTTTGGGGGACCTAGGGGTCCTAAACCCTTTTGAACGAGGTGTCTCTGAAGTACCTCCTGAACCCTAAACCTTAAACCCTTAATTGCTACCGGACTCAAGTCTAGCCTGACTACGACCTGCAATCCCTAAACCCCTAAACCCTAAACCGCTAAACCCCCTTTGAACCCTAAACCCGAAGAGACGCAAAGGGTTGGGTTTAAAGTATGTCCAGGGTTTCGCTCACGGGAAGGACCCTGAAATCCTGAAGTCGACCTTGATACATGATACATCCTAAGACTCTACAGCCGTAGGGTTTTTTGGGGTTTTGGGTTTTGGGTACTCCTGGAACTCGATGGGGTCGACATTGA
>CAJNJA010030786.1:1021-27473 GCA_905231915.1 Symbiodinium necroappetens
GCTTGGCGTCACAATTCCCCTCACCACCGCCGGCACGTCAACAGACCCACCAGCTGCACAGCACCAAACAACACAGGAACGCATCCACAAAATCAACAAGCACTTTCAACAAGCAAGCAACCCTCTAAACCCAAACAAAATTACAGCCTTAAATACCTTTGAGACCTAAACCCTGATCCGCTAAAATCCAATTGTTTCCACAGACCTTTCTTTGTCTCCTATGTTTTTCTACTAGCTGTATGAGTTTTCTATTTACTTTTCTTGCTTTCTATTGGTGATATTTGCTTTCTTGGCTTTTATTGGTTTTAATGGGCTTATATATAGGCTTAAAAACTTGTTCTCACATGCTTTGCATTGAATTCCCCTAAACCCAAACCGCTAAACCCTAATATAAACCTTAAACCCTAAAAACTCTAAAACCCTTAAACCCTAAACCCTAAAACCCTAAACCCTAAGCCCCAAAACCCTAGACCCAAAACTACACCCCTAAACCCCTCAACCTTAAACCCCTAAGCCCCTAAATCCTAAACCCCTAAACCCCTACCTAAACGCATGCTCCACATCAGGAGTCTTCTTCTGCCGATGGAGACCGCAAAGCAGCATGCGCCAAACAAGCGACAGCTAGTACAGCTAGTTTGGCATCTCCCCAAACCTCTGAGCAAACTGAGAGCGTCGCGAGAACAAGGGTGATATGTGCCCCTCCCAACTGCGGCTGAGCTCCAGCGCCATGGTAGGGCCAAAAGGCAAGATGCAGGTCTTCGTGTCACGATTTACGTGCATTGGCTGGCTCAAGTTTGCTCAGGCACCCTCAAGTGTTGATGGCAAGTGCGGCGGTGCAAAGCGAATGATGACACTGAAGGCATTGCTTGCGCTGAGAAATGCCGCCAGCGAGTCACAGTCTAGCAAGTCCCTCAGGCTTCGAAAGCAGTTCAGGTTGAAGCGAACACGAACCAAGGATGCGACAACAAAGATGAAACGGCTCGTTGGTGAGCATGGTTCATTGGCGACATGGCTCAGTCGATGGCTTGGGGACCAAAACAATCATAGGAGGCAAATGACTGGTTAATTGGTTGTCTAGGAGGCGGGCAGGACATTTAAGGAAACGCACAAGGGAATTCAACGCAAGCCATCATTTGTTGTTATTTCCATATACATAGAAGAACAAGTGATAGCAATGAGCATTATCTTCATCACTGTCACTCATCAGCAGAAACACAATCACAATGACAATCATGATCAGAATCCCTGTCATCATGATCAGAAGCATACATATAGGCCCGAAAACAGCACAAAAGGACAAACTAGAATGAGGATGTCCCATACATAGCCCCTTATCATGAGGCCCCTAAAGTATTTATATCTGATACCCCTGCAAAATGCTTATGCGCATTTTTTTTGGGTCCCGAAACACAACAACCTGATGAACTGGACGACTGTCCCCTCCTTGCTAGGTTGTGACAGTGTCAGGTTTAACTCCCGTGGGCAAAATTAATTTCGATTGGCCTTGGTACCATTACACGACGAGTCTTCCAAGCGAGGGGAACCAGAATCGCCAGCTTTCAGTGACAGCACCTATTTCCGAAGCCTTCGCAGAAAACATGTCGTAGGCCAAGCGGCTAAGGCGTGGGCTTGCCGGTAACATACATCATGTGCTCACGCGGAAGACCATCATGCGGGGGCCAGTGCAGGGTATATGTTGCAGCTGAGCAAATTCCATCAATGCCATCGACATTTCCTCATGACATCATTCGATAGAATCTCTGTCGGTGAAACTGCATGCCGGTGAGAACAAGTGAGACAGAAGCGTGTGTCGGCAATATAGGCAGGCCAGATTTGAGCTAACAAGCCGGGAAGAGACTGTGCATCCTCCAGGGTTGATAAGCTCATCCCTCCTCATCGGGCAACGGATCGACTCCGACGGCGGCATCCACACCTGACACGCCGTGGACCCAGACTAGCCAGAAGAGCTGGACTGTCGGTCTCCAAATTCCCAGCCTGTCACGGGGTCCACGGGACTCTGCGACACGGACCTTCGAGACAGGTGCCGATGTAGTATGACGCATCTGGCCGGGCCTTCCCAACCAAAATCTGGAAGAAGCAAGCCTCTTCTCAACCAGATGATACCTCACTCACACACATAACCAGACTCCCTGCACACAGATTAGAAACACAAAGAAACACTTAAGAACCTGCAACAGCAATTTAGTGCATGCTCAAGCTGGGAGAGCTGCCAATACACATTGAGTTCATCATCACGAAAAGGTACCCACGGGCCGGTTTCCACCTTCACTGATGCTGAATGGCCCACACATGTTGAACACAAAGTTCTGGAAGAGGTCGCAAGACATTGCATTCGCTTGAAAAGGCAATGAGGCTTTGACAGTCGATCGTGCTCTGTCTGTAAGCACCTGCTCAAGGCACCAGGCATGCTGGAAGGCTTGTTCTATTCAAATGACATGCTCAAGAGCAGGAAAGCCTGTGCTTCTTCTGGAGGTACAAGGAAGCCACCCCGAAAAATTTGCCCAGTGTTGTCCTCGTGCACTTCGCAATGTGGCCTACCCGCACTCCCATATACTGCTTGCATCTGGGGGGCGATTGTCAAGTGCACATGCTGACGTCCTCGGCAAATGAATGGCACAGCGGCACACCTCTACTGCCGTCGAGCGCTTGGAGAAATTTCAGTGGCAGGAAAAAGGGACCACCTACGTAGGTCGACTTGAATGGAACCAGCTAGGACCTTTGACCGGTCAGGCTTCGCCTTTTTCTCAAGATGCAAACCTTGCAATGGGATGCGATGGAGTTCTAAGGCAACTGCGTTTCCCTTTGCGATGCAGCCTGATGAAGCACTCGGTGCAGAAGAGGTCGACGCAGTCCTGCTGTGGGCTCTTTCGTTGCTATGGCTACCTCTGCTAGCTAAACCCTATTCGACCCTGATGGTGTTGTCTCGTGTCTCGCAATTTTTTATCTTGGACTATTGTGCTTTCTTGCTCCTGTTGCTCCTTCTGCAAGAGCATAAAGCAATAACAGGAACGGGAACAGGTGCAAGAACAACGACGACGACGACGACTATCTACGACTATGCGTGAATACTTGGTCTCGATATGTTGCTTACCTCACCTTGAGCTTGAAAATGATGTTCTTGTAATTTAAAAATGCAATATTCCGCTTCACGTAAATATACCCAAAGTTCCCTCCAAGCAGGCGCTGCGACGCACTGATGCTTTCTCGTGCTGGAGTGTGTCTGAACTGTGTGTCCGCACGAAGCGCGAGAACTTGACGTTGTGGCTTGGCCGAAATGAAGGATGAGCTATCTTTGTTTTAGCAGACATTATCGAGCCACGGGTCTTGCGGTTACGCGGAGCCATGGGAACCGGAGTCGTAGGTGTTGCTTGTACATATGGTTAAGCAGGTCTCATAGCTTATAGGTGCAATCTTCCGAACTGACAATGCTTCGCGGTCCGTTCACAACCCCCCATATGCTGAGCCTTCGGCTCTGCACACGAGCTGGAAGATAGTCGTGATTGAAAACAATTGATACTCTCCGCTTCAACTCTTTGCGATCGTGTAGTCAAGCTTTGCCTCCCAATTAGAAAGTTTTGACGCAGAAAAAACGTTAGTGACGGTCCCCGGAAAAAAGAGTTCGCGACGGTCCACTATGTTGCTACATACAGGTTTGATTGCCACTCAAGAAAAGATGGTGTCAAAAAGTTTGCCTCCGCATACTCCATGTCATCATATGAGCAAAATATAGCAAAATGCTCCGAAAACAACGTCCGCATCTCGAACAGAAGTTCACTTAGAGAATGAAGATGCAACTTCAGTCCACTCCCTCAATATCACCACCCCAATACCGATCACGTGATGGGCGACCTGGAGTTTGCAGACTCCACTCATAATGATTTGAACGGACAGCTGGGTCACCGTGGTTTCGAATTCTCCGTTCAGTCGGTGATAGCCAGCGTAATTGCCAGAGGTCACGATGTTTTCTTTTGCCTTTGGCTTTGCCACGACCGTCCCCGCCTCTCCGATCCGGGGGCCTGGGGCCTTGCTTTGGGCGGTGGCCCCTCTGGTTCTGGAGGTCGATGCGAAGTAGGTCGCGACACACCCTTCGAAGAAGTGGACGCGCCTCCAATTGTGGCGTCCCGCTCCTCTTCGGTCATGGGCGTGTCAGCAATGGACATCTCGCCCGGAGAAAGATAAGCCGATGGATGCAGTTGAGGAATGACTTGTCGCACACGTCTGGCCCTTGGCTGTTGCAACTTGCGCATGCAATCGGCCGGACATAGGAAATTGAGGTCAGCCAAAGTTCTGGATCAACTCCACTGAGACTTGCTTCAAGCTGTGCATCTGTATTTAACCTCATGTATCGATGCGAAGAAAGCCAGTGACCTTGCCAATGAGCTCGCATGCGAGGGCGTGATAGCTGTAATGCATCTCCGTCCATGTGTTTTCACCTGTCTTATACCGTGTTGGATCGACGGTACTCTTGTTCCAGTCGAGCCCCTCAGTTAAGCATCGCGAGTAACTGCGAGAAGCGGAACTTGCGCCAGAAGAATGGCCCTTCCGGATCCACGTTTGCCCGGTCATTGCGTGGTTCGTTCAAGATCTCTTCATCGGTGACCTCGGCAATGCTCCCAGCGACTGGATCAATGCGAGCCAGAGTGCCAAGCCTGCCCAAGTTGGTCATACCTGTGTCCCTGACAGAACAAATGCTGCATGGTCGTGTGGTTCAGGTTGGGGAACTTTGCGAACATGTTCGAATTAATCGACATGCGCCTGCAAAGTGCGAAGCTCATGCAGATGTAAGCCCTCTGACGTGGATCAACGCAAATCGCATTGCCAGCATTCGGGAAGTAGGACACCTGCAGAGCAACTCGAGATCTTGCCGCAGCGCTCGTGACGTTCATAGTGGTGTCATTGACGAGCACAAGTTGACGTTCGTCATCATCCTCGTTTCCTCATCATCGTCATCGTCGACTTCGATGGTCTGTTCTGTCCCTGGCACGCCTTCTACGGACTCAGTGTCCATGTCACACTCGGGTTCTGCGACGGTTTCTGCATCATTTTCATCGTCCATGATCACACCCTCGGCGGCCTCCATGGCTGCGTCCATCTCTGCCCTTGGGACCTTAGCATGAGAATCCTGTTGGGGAGTGACGGCCTGGCACCTTCCACACGAAATTAGTGCTGAGAAGTATGCCGTCATCTGGCCAGACAAGCCGGAGTGTCGTGAAGACAGCCGGCGCAAACACGAACAGCGACATAGCAGCCGTTTCTTTCCCGTTGCTGTTGAGGCCGTCCGAATTTCTTGATGACGAACTGAATGGCCGTCTCCATCTGGCGCTTGTACAAATCTCCGCGCGATTGGACATCTTTTCCATATGGCATTCCTCTTGAGCTGAATGGGGACCTTCCGGCATGTTCACCAGCAATTCCAACAAGGTAGCCGGCGACCTGTGGTGTGCCCACCACGGGTAGAACGGTGAGTAAGCCAGTTTGTATGCCACTTCATCTTCCAAGGTGTAGTCGAGGATCTTCTCCAAGCTCTTGAACTTGTACTAGTGTCCCGGATCGGGAACACAAAACCAAGCCTCATTCACGAGCTTTTCCACGGGACGGTGCGATCCACCAAGAGCACGCCACAGTCGTCGATACGGCAACTGAGCCTAGCCAATGCTAGGCACACACACAATGCTACCAGCCGCTGATCCCTTTGACCATGGACCCTCCACCTTGTCGTGACACTCCCTTCGTGAAACGGTGCAAATTCGTAAATGAACTTGCAGCCTTCCACCGTCTCGATGATCTTGGAGCTCATGTCCTGGAACAATGCCGCTGAACACGATATTGTACAGATTCCTGCAGTTGGTATCATGGTACTTTGACCAAGGAAGGGTCGGGTTGATGGCGACCTGGATCGGGAGGACACTCATCAAGTTGTAGTCCTCATTCGTGTGCTTGATGTGTCCGCTCGTGGCACGAACTGCCCATGGAAGCTAAGGCAAATGTTGCGGGGCTGCATCTGTGTGGAAACAAGCTCGTCGGCGTCATACTTGTAGTTGGTCATCCATGTTGGAGGTGGGTCTTTGACCCTTACGTATCTCGAGAAACTGAAGTCTGATCTTCGTGTCTCCAGTTTTGGCTCCTCTGAGGTTCGCATCCCGCGTTTCTGGTGTAACCCCGACTATGATCGGTCCAAAAACTCTCCATCTGAAGTAGGTTTTTTCAATCGTACCCATATTCATCGCGTTTGATCCTGTTGAGTCTGATGCTCCTGTTCGCAAACACCTTGGGAAGCTCTCGTGCGTCCTGCGTGGTCGATGCAGTATCTTGCCGCATCATGATGCACGTAAATCACATTCCCCAACAGCGGGCACGCTTGCGGCTTGCATTCTAGTAAGGCCAAGGTTGGTGACTAGATTTTTGAAAGCCTTCGCGGAAAGTTGAGAGCCGTATGCGTGCTGCCACTACTGTAACTTTCTGTGCCTCGGCAATGCAACAGTAGTCCTCGGGGCGTCTTGCTTTGCGGGGAGAGGGAGGAGACAGTGCGTTTTCGATGCCTTCCAAAACGCACTTAGCTTGCATTCCGGCATTTTCGCGGCCAAATAAAAAGTAACATCTTCGTGGAGGGCACCGAGCAAGGAAACTAGCATGGGCAGTCTGAGCGCACGAAACGTACCCTGCTTTGCGGCCGAGAGGGAAGAGACACTACGTATTCGAAGACGACATAACAAAACCGAGCTTTTTTAGACAAAGAAATCATTTTTTGACCTTGCATGCTGGTGGCAACTCTTCCTCGTGCCAGAAAAATCCTAAGCTTCCGCCCCTTGACGAACCACCAAGTCACCGAAGAGCCAGTTCTACGCTTTCGGCCCCTGTTTTTTGCAACCGCTCTTGGCGGCTGAGCAGTTAGGGCCCCGGCTTTGCCAACTGTTGTTCATAGTTGAGCAGTCTCGGCCCTTGGTTGCGCAATCGCTCTTCGTGGTTGAGCAGTTTCGATCCGAGCTTTTGCAGCCGTTTTTCTTTGCAAAATGCCGGGGCAAGATGTCAGGCTCGGGAGACAAAGCGTAGATTTGTCCTGTCGCTGCAGATGTCAGAATGAGTGCGTCGGAGGCAGGAGCGGTTGTGATCGACAGCCCATATTCCGAAGCAAGCCGCGGCGATGCAGAGTCTGCGGGCTCCAGACATACCGGCTCTGACGTCATTGGGCGATCGGGCGCTTGAAAAGAATTCATAGGCAAGTTGCTTCATCGTCTTTTAACTTCATTTTTCCAAGAACCGCCCGCATCAGTAGATGGATGGCTGCCAAAAGCCGGCAGCAATCGGTCAGATGCTGCGCGAATGTGTGCATTGGCTACACGCTAGACCCCAATGCAAGGACCGAGCCGAAGAGCAGACGAAAGATGGAACCAAGCATCTCCGCTTGATTCTGGGACAAAAAAGATTTGGACTTGCTGTGTTGGTGCGTGCTTCAGCAAATCCTCACCCCGCTATCAGTTTGCTGTCTGAGCTGGGTTGGACAAACTCCGCTGCAAACGCGGCTTGAGATCCTGTAACATGTCTTGCAGCTGGTCTGTGCCATTGCGCGAGCAGCTGTGTAGCACTGTGGCAGTTTAGTTTGGGGTGTAGGGAAGGACGCAGCGGTGCTTCAACACGGTGCTTCTGGCTGTGGTGGGGCAGGTGCGAACCTCGCCTGTCGCAAAATACAAAAAAAAGCCTGAGGACCCAAGCTTGAATGCCCGGACAGGTGCATGTCGCTGCCTCTTCTGCTGGAAGCCCTGTAAACCCACTTCCCCTGCACGCAGGTCTACATTTGGGTTACTCTGCATCTTCTGCTATGGTTTTTGCGCTACATGCATTGTGGCTGCCGGCGCAGTCCGGTACACCGCAAAGACGTCAACCGATACACCATAAAACATCATCCGGTACACCCAAATACATCATCCGGTACACCGCAACATGTCATCTGGTCTGCTACACCAAAGCACACCAAACGCTACACTGCGACACGTCCTCCGGTACATCAAAACACGTGATCCGGCACACAACAAAAGCACATCGCCCTGTGCACTACGACCGGTCCACCTAAACACATCACGCAGTACACTGCGACACATCATCCCATAGAAGCCATTACTGCAGCATCCGTTGCACAAAACATGTTTGGGCTTCCTCTTTCTCCCTGCTGCAAGACACTTTTTACGAACCGCTGCTCGGTGCACAAATCCATACGAAGTCAGCCTGCAAAAGACAATCCTCGAAGGAGCCAGCTGTCGTAAGCCTTCAAAGCCAGCTGGAGCGAAGTCGACGATCGTAGGCAGAACCACCCATATCAAGGCACCAGACGGCAGCCCCTCCACGAAGGCCTCCTGGAAGGGAGGCATTGCCATGCGCGCCTAACAAACCCATCAGCTTGTCCCACCTGCTTCGGTAGGCTGACGGGCCGAAGGTGTAGAGGGTGTCTCCAGGAGACAATGCTGTGCAACCCCGGAACCTGGCAAGCAAAGACACCAGGTCAGGAAATGTAGGAGGAGCCGGGCGAGGCACCAAGCTAAGCCACAACCAACCTTGCAGGCAGTGATATAATCGTGCACAGACGGGCAGGCGACCGAAGTTTTGAACACGGCGTAAAGGGGTGTAGGGACGTGTTATGCCATGCTCCTAAACGAGAAGTAGAGGACGACGCGGGCAAGGCTCCTAACAAGGCCCTGCTCATGAACCGAGAAAACTTCCGTCTCAAATCCGGCACCAAAACATGAAGCGACATGCCCTGGGCTAGGCTGTTGAACTACAATCGTGAACCAAAGCAGGAAGGTATTGTTTCACGATCTGCAAACACGCCTGAACAGCGCAAATGTTGGCCGCACCTCCCTGCCCCCTCCCTTGGTATGTCTGTTGCGGCGAAATCACGTCCGGATTGCACAGCAGGAGCCGGCCATAACATGAGACTACATCTAGCGGAAGAAATGGTGTTGAGCCCAATTCACTAGACCAATAGACAAGCCGAGCTGTCAACCTACGAATACCCAGCCAAGCTTACCGAGCTTTGCTATGGGCAGCAACGCGAGGGCAGACTGAGGGCTTATTGGGCAGTGGAGAAGGAGAAAGTGAAGGCAAGGCGAACCTGTCTTTACGCAGTTCTTTCTTCGGTAACGAACAATGCTCTATGGCTTTCCACTATGTGGCGGAAGATGCAGTGTCTATTTGTGAAGTTTTGCCGGACTTCTTCAAAAGCTCTGAGGTGTGCTTCAAACCTAGCGAGCCCCCTTCCAGGTGAAGTGTGGGAAGCTACAGGACCTGACCGGCAGCAAAGGGGGCTGAACAAGAGATGTTCGTCAGTGCTTGGTTTGTGGGATTCGGAGGTGGCGGACCGGACCTCTACAGTACGGCATTATGCTGCTGCAGCATGTATGCCTCTATCTGAAAAGGTCAAAGGAAGAATTGAACAAGTGGACCCAGCATGTTAGGCAGGGCCACCAGCCCTACCACAGGCAGCGCAGGACTTGCGTGACCTTTACGGCCATTGGTCATCAGCGTCGTGGCACGCAAGCACCGTCGTGTTTTTTTCTCTTTCCATAGGTGTGTGTGGGCCATTCAGAGCAAATAAAGGGCCAAACCCCCAACGCCTTGGACCAGGATTCCATGGCACCAGGATTACAAGCACACGGTGCTCGGCTCGTACAACGCCGGTCTTGAGACTTGATTGCGATTGAGCCAGAGAAAGGAGTTGTTGATATAGATCTCGACCCTCGCGATGAGCTAGCAGAATCAACAGAAGATCCAGGTCCCAACGGTCGCCGCGAAGTTTTTCGATCGCACTCGGATCGTGCAACTGAGCTGCGCAACCGTCGACTCTGCGAATGGCTTATCGAGCGCGATGAGCCAAACGGAGGAACTGAAGCCACGGTCAAGTTGGTGAAGTCGCAAGCACAGTTGTTGGCCACTACAGCAAAGCCTCCTGAAACAAACCTGGCCAGCAAGCAACGACACCAAGTCCTTGCAAGATCTGATGACTTACCCTGCTGTGGGACTCCTGCTCATGTGCTAAGAAACGTGCACGGCCGAGCAGGCAAGCACGACATGGAGAATCGCTGGACTACGACGACGATCCTTCCTGAGCAACTGCTCTTCCTGAAGTGTGTTTTGCACGGATGGTTTTCAAGTAGTCGTAGAGGCCAAGAGCGCCGCCTATGGACCAATCTCCAACGTTCCAAAGTCTCTTCGCTTCAGTCTCAGCTTGCTTCTCTTCAACGGACACAGGGTGCCTGCCGAACAGCTTCGCTGATGCGGTCTTGCCTCGAACTCGCCGTTCTGGTACAGGAACTTCAATCTCCTGTGGTTCCAAATCAATTAGCTTATCCGAATCAACTGAGTTTTGTTTCAGATGTCGGCTAGTGACAAAGGTGTCGTCGGGAAACCTGCCCGTGTGTCCATGCTGAACATCTTCTGAAGGTCCCACATAAACTCCAGGATGCAGGCATGTTCGTTCACGGTGCCGAGGTTTGCTTTTGCGGTGCGACCACTAGGTTGAAGTGGTCTACAATTTACTCAGTGGAAACTGCAAACAAGATCACTGACGACACGGAGTTCACTGCGCTGGGCTTGCTACAGAACATGAACATTGGATGCCAAAAAGACTCACACAATGAGGTGGATTCAGAAAATGTCGTGACCTTGCTTGCAGCGCCACAGATCTGTGGCTGGAATATGAGGACATGGACGCGAAAAGTGCAGAATGGAAGCAGGTGTCACGCAAGTTGTGGAAAAGGGGATTTGTAAACAAGTTGGAGGTTGGTCAGTCATTCAAGTTCCATCCTCGACGGTGGCATGAAGTTCAACCAGGGTCAGGATCTCGAGTTGTCCGAGTCATATACACCGAATGTGTCAACAAGCTTCACTATGCTGACAAGGACACGATGGAGTTCGAAGTGATCACGATGGAGTTCAAAGTGATCGTCTAAGAATCCACAACAGTGGTGTCCAGTCCGACGACGTGATCCACAACAACGGTGTCCAGTCCGACAACGTCCAACGACGCGATCCACAACAACGGCAACACCTTCCGATCCACCGGTGGCCTGCCTGCACTCTTGATCACGGATGCGGACGATTTGTTCTATCTTGCAGATCGCCCCCTGGTTGAGGCCTTGCATTCATGGGTCCAACAAGGCTGTATGAGCAGCTACTCCTCCTGAAAGAACCATCATCACATTCCACATGGTTCCCACAAAGGACAAGCCGAAACTTCCTCCGCGCCTTCTTGCCCTTGGTCGGGGTGGTTTTAGCGTGAATATGCCCTTTGCTTCCAACTCAACGACATTGGGCGCAACGTTCCGCTCAACAGCTGTGCACTGTGCAACCTCCTTCTCCAAGGCTTCAGCGCATTGGTCCATGGTGGCTCTAACCTGTTGTAACGGTACGGTATGCTCGACTTCCAAGCAGCATTGTCCACCTCATCGGAAACCTGTTGGCCAACACGTCGGCATTCTTCGGCCTCAAGAGCAGCTCCTCCTCAATCATCCAACGCAGACCTCTGACCGTGCTTGTAGATCATCCAACAACTGATTCTGCTCGCCCGTCAGTGCCAACTTTTATTTAGCACTCTCAACCGCTCGGATTTCCATGGAGCTCACATCTGTCATCCATGGTTTGAGACCCCTAGCTGCACAAATTGTCATTGGACGAGACACCATTGCTGTGGATCACGTCGTTGGACTGGTCACCGTTGTTGTGGATCACGCCATTGGGCTGGACACCATTGAATCACGTCGATGGACTGGTGTCCTGATCAAAGGCCACCCATAGTTCAGGGTCAGCCGGAGATTGTTTGAGCATATCACCCGGCCTTGGTAATGAATCCTGCAGGTCCGCTCCTTCGAGGAGGATATGAAAGCCGCTGCGGCGAAGGCAGCAATGAGCTGTGGAGCAGGTTGCAGCAGAACGAAGTGAAGAATGAGTGATCACATGCGTGACTATGCGATCGAGGAGTGTTGATGTGCCGGCATGTGAGATGCGGCAGGCATGTTAAGCTCCGAAGGTCACAACCCGCTCCACGGATGTTGCATAGTCTGCAGTCACCGCCTTAATCAAAGGCTAGAGGTAAACCAGACATGATAATTCAAATAATTCGTGCTTGTGTGTTTAAAAGGCTGTCCTGAATTCGTACCATGGCCCTGT
This sequence comes from Symbiodinium necroappetens, assembly GCA_905231915.1. Taxonomy (NCBI): domain Eukaryota; class Dinophyceae; order Suessiales; family Symbiodiniaceae; genus Symbiodinium; species Symbiodinium necroappetens. Next base: position 13,199 of record CAJNJA010030786.1, read on the forward strand.
AAGCGTGAATACGCACATCGCAGAGAGCAGCAGTGCTCAGGCTTATCCCAAAGAGTTTTATCCACTACTACGCTACTACGACGACGACTTCTTCTTCTGCTGCTATTCATACTACATTGCATGCATCTGTAAAAGCGCTAACACAGTCAACACAGTACCCTCTACCTGGAAGCACCAAAACACCCTAAATACTGATGACAACCCTTCCAAAGAGCTACGAAAGCATGGCGTCAGATAACCAACTAGTGCTGCTACTACTACCACCACCACCACCACCACCAGCACCACCCTGACGACTACTTCCTTCCTTCCTTCCATTCGCGGCGAACGTCCGGGGTCCACCTGGCGAGTCGGCAGGCTTTGCCTGGCTACCGGAGCAGCGTTGTCTACGACAACCCTTTAAAGCAAGAGGCACACAGAATGCAGTGACGCCATCCCGAAGGACCAAGCACGTCAACGACCCGGGCCGTGGCCCAGCAGTCTCTGCACCCATGCACCAGCACATTAACACGCTGCACAGTGTTGCTTATATCCACAGAATCTCCCACTTGAGAGACAGCATGCATAGCAAGCTGTACGGAAAGAAGACTGCCCTCATCACAGCTCTCGGATCAGTGCCCTCGAATGGAGCTTCTTGTATGACCTTAGGCAGCCCATGCCATAGAGTAATCCTGAGACTCGGGAATGCAGAACGAAGAAAAAGGCCACATTTCGCTCGGTCTATTCCACTCAGTCCTCAGTCAAAACTTTGCAACATCTATGGCTGCCCATTCTCATCACATTGGACAGGATGAAAGCCACAAAGACTCAGGCTTCGCCAAGCACTGTCTGTGAGCCTGCGATATTGTCCAATATGATGCGCAATAAGAAGCAGCCGTGTCCCACTCCAAGGAAGCGTTGCATGCAGTCTATGAGGCTCGAAGGAAGTCACCTCTTGAAGCGACAGCATGTGCCCCTGTGGCCCTCCAGCACTAAGGCGGGTCCTGCCGTTGGGGTCCTCAACAAACAACTGGCCACCTGTAAACTCCGAGCATGGCATCGACATGTTCAACGATCCACGAAGATTCCTGGAGTCGCGATGTGGCGTTGCTACCATGTTGAGGGTTAGGGAGCAGGTCGTGAACTTGTGCTCTGGGTTCCAGGTATGAACAATGCTGGCCAAAACTCTGGTTGTCCACGGAAAAATATTTGAGCTATTTGTCATACCTGCTTGGCTTCCAAAGTTCCAGGCTCCAGTGGTAAAACGAGACGGGGCAACTCTGGATTAGTAGTAGTAGTAGTAGTAGTAGTACTACTACTACTACTACTACTACTACTACTGCTATCCTACTCCTCCTCCTCCTCCTCCTTCTCCTCCTCCTCCTCCTACTACTACTACTACCACTACTACTACTACTACTACTACTACTACTGCGACGACGAGTGGTGGTGGTGGTAGCAGTAGTAGCAGCAGTAGTAGTAGTTTTGGTAGTAGGGGGAGTGGGAGCAGCACGAGAAGGCGGAGGGGGAGGAGGAGAGGGGGTAGGAGGAGGAACAGGAGCCTGCCGATTCCAACATAAACAAAGTCTCCGGGTGTGCTCTTAGTTTATCCCCAAGAGTGACTTTGCTTGGTGTCGCTTCAGAAGGCGTCGACTGTTTGGGGCCTTCGGTCTTTGGTGGTGTAACTTACCATGTTTTGGATCCCCGCGTTCGGAAATCCAGCAAGGTGATTTCAACATATTCTTCAAACAACCTGAACTTACCATGCAGCCCGGGGAACCACTGAATAGCCAGGGGAGAAGTTGGGGATCTGAGCTCCTGACGCATTGAGGCCAGCACAATGAATCAAACTTCTTACAAGATACTACATTGAAACTATATTGAAAGCTCTAAACTCTTAAGTATGTGGTGATGTTGGTCTGTCCCCGATGGACCCCCAGCGATCCAAAAACTGAATCCAAGAAAAAACTCACAAGGTTGGGGCACTTTAAAAAGCTAGCCGAAGGAGAGCACCGTCCTCTTCCGACAGTTAGTAAGCAGCAGCAGAAATGAGATAACTGAAGGCCAATGACTGATGTCTTGTTAAACCACAGAACCATTGTCGTCATGTGATGTCTTCCAACATGCTTCGGGCCCCTCAAAATACAGCGCTTCAGATTCCATCCTCTTGGCTGTGATGTCGTGTGGCTTCGAGACGAATCAAAGCTCGCAACTCTATGAACATGTGGCTGAAGATGTCTGCATGCCCGGCTGGCCAGGACCTAGCACATCTCATCATGGCAGCAAGCGAAGCGCCTCACAAAGCACTGAAGCGTTGTAGTGCTCGCACTCAAGGCAGACCAGACCGTTGATGACGCGCTTCAGGTGGTTTCTCCTTGCACACATGCAGACGAAAGCATGTTGCTCGCTGCACCACAACTCGTGCGCTTGGCGTCACGCAAGTCTGGACGAGCAGCATCCCAGGCATGCACATGCCTCGGCAGGAGACAGTCCAGACGACAGCTGCTCCCCTGCGAAGCTGGCGACCAGGCTCCGACCTCTGGCACTAGGGTCGCCGCATGAAGCCTTCATCGGAATAAAAAAGACCACACTGCACCTCGTGGCAGAGACGTTGATGGGCCAATCAATGTCTCTGGATACTTCTCCACCAATCCGACAGCTCAGAACCCCGACGCATTGGCATGTAGCGACACGATCTTCGAAAGCAGCACCTAGTCGGCGACACATCTGCATGCTGTCCAGAGCTCCAACCCACGGAGCAAGGATAAACAATGACTAAGCTCTGTGCACACCAGCTGCTCAACATCGGATGTGATGTGTGCCCGTCGCTTGCCAGTAGCATGCGTGCTGTTGAAGCAATCCTCCCAACATGCAGTGTGTCAAAAGCGACGGAAGTGTCACGGCGTGAGCTGATGACATCATGGCCTGACAGAAGAAATCTTTGCATTGCTCGCACTTTAACACGGCAGCTCGGTTTTCGCATTCTTGACACCTGGTTTGCAGGGTGAGTAAGCCACTGCAAGTCAACGAAACTCGAATCATCTGATCGTGTTGCCAAGACACATTACCACTGTCGTGGGCTTTCGTATGACATCAACCTGGTCGCATCAGACATTGTGCACGGATTGCCTCGTTCTTGAGATACACCCGCTTTGATGAAACGTCTCCTGCCTGATTTTGCTTCTTGCGTATCTGACGCAGAAATTCAATCGGATCCTTCAGATCCTGAAACTGTCCATGCTGACTACGGAAAAGATTGCTCTGAGCGCAGAAGTCCCGAGTGGCTGTGAGCTCAAGCCCTAGAGATTCTGCGCACATGTCCTGAACGATGCTGCTCAAGTCCAGCTTTTTTTCTACGTAAGCCTGGGCGTCGTCATTGAATTGTGTATTGGACGACTGATGGACAGTGGAATGCCTGATGACAAAGAGACCAGGCATGCTTCATCTTCTGCGGCCTCAATGGTCTGCTTCACGACCCGGAACAAAAAGAACTCCTGCGGCGGCACGATGCGAAGATGTAACAAGTCGCTTGCCGTGTTGCATTAGTGTTGCATTGATGTCCCACTTCGCACTGGGATGTTCGGATTTCCATCGGTGGAAGACAAGGTCCTTCGTGCTGTCTACGCCGAGAACCCTTGCCAGACCTAACATGCCGATGTATCGCCAGACGCTATCAAAAATCACAAAACGTGGGTCTGCCGCTCTCCACGACTTCGGGAGTTGCTGGAGGCAAGCCTTTCGACCTTGTGGGGACCGCATTGCTTTCCACAATGGCTCCTCATCTGTTGCTCTTAGGCGCGAACGCGCGCCCCATGACTGACGCTGTGATGGCCTCTGGCTAGCTGGCCGCCACATCATGTCAAAGTGCGGAACTTCCGAGGTTCAAGCGGCCATCTTCGCATCAGTTTGCTCGAGTAAATTACCGATCTGACCACCTAGTCCGTCTGTCTTCGTGTACAATCACACCGTCAAGCATAGCAAAGAACTGGGCCACGAGCTTTCAAGCTGTTTCGTATAGCTCCGAGCCTTGAAATACACCTTGCAATTCGCGAGGAGAAAGATGCCCATTCTGGCTAGCTAGAGGTAAACGAACATCGAATAATACTCTGAACTGGAAATGGAGTGCAAACTGAATGTGGTCACGGTGTTCCCTTTTCATCCCTTTTCTGCTTTGCGTGTCGGTCGTTACAAACCGTGAGTTTCGCATGAACGGCCCTGCAATGCCAGGCAATTATTTCCGCGTTGAGTAGGCCTACGTCGTGCCAAACCCAAGAACAAAGCAGCTCATTTTGGCCTGGGGGGTGCGAAATCCACATCCAATTGGGCATCCATTTTCCGGGGAGGTATGCAAGCCGCATCGATTTTACACCCATGTCTCCCAAGGGGCCGGAATCAACATCCATTCTGCAACATCCATTTTCACTCGGAAAATAAATGTAAAATGGATGTTGGAAAATGGAGGAACCACCATTTTACATTGAGTTTGCCTGGGAACACAAATGTAAAATGCATGTTGGGTGCTGGTCCGGAAACGGACGTTCATTGGACATCCATTTCCGGACAGCCCAACGATGGATGTCCAATCCTGCGTCCATTTTGCAGCCTCCCCATAAAGGAGAGAGGGAGGAGGAAGGACACTCTGGTCACGGCTCACAAGCCAGGCTTCCCACGCATCGTCGCTACCCGCTACCAGCTATCACGTCTGTTGCCTAATGAGCCTAGTAATGCCTCCTGACCAAATGGCTGCATAGTCCACGTTAGCTAACACCTCCTGACAAAATGGATGCGTTTTCCACGTTTGATTAACACCTCATTTCTCATACTCCACTGAAATGGGCGTTGGTTTCACACCTCCATTTTGCAGCCATTCTGCGATTTTCGAGGATGCTGTTCTCTGGCTGAATGGGCCTCATAACACTAGGAACAACGCCTATGTAAAATTCCTGAAGTCCAGACTGAGTCCAGACATGCACATTCATCGACTACAACAACGACTCGTTGACAGCAAAGGCATTTGTTCGCGCCTTGAACGTTGAGTCTTCAAGGAAACCTATACCCTTGTACTTGTGCAGCAACCTCAACAGTACTTGGCCTCCTGATATCGCAAGACGAGGGGGTGCACCTTCACGATAATTGTAGTTCGGATGTCTGCACAAGGCCAGTCGAACCTATCTTTGTACCAGCCTTTTGCAGTTTCCGCTCCTGTGTGTGATAATACAGCCTCAGCAATGCCGCATGGCATGACAGAAGGTCTACGGACGTGAACCAGACTTCTGGGCGCAAACGCAGATGCAAGCTGTGTCCGCGACACTTCTCCATCTTCGTTGGTCAACTCCTTCAAGATCCGAATTGAAAGATCTGACAACCATCTCAGCATGCATCCCATCCGGTATCCCTCTCGCTACGAGTGATATCAGGTTTTTTGTTGCAAGCGCCTCGCATGGTGCTCGGCTGAGCTGGGTGCAGGGCTGGGACTGGGACCGAACCTGCAGTTCCTGGTCTGGGAAGTCACCGGTCTTCAATGCACCAGGCCCCAGATAAAGCAAGTGGGGCAGTGGACTGCATCCAGCTCCGCTGCATGAGAAACTAAGCAAGCACTGCTGTAAACCCCAGGCGAAAGGCAATCGCAGCACACAGCAAGTTGGATGTACAAACAACCAGCCGAGGTTGTGCAAAGCTCGAGATCCCGACAAGGTCTGTCATCTAACAACGGTGGCTGAGAAACCAGAAAGGCAAGTTGTTGAAGTGCCCTGCCAGGAAATGTTCGACATTTGCGTGGCAAGGCGTGGAATGGGCTGCCGGATCATCGACTCGCGACATCACAACTCCGAATGCTCAAGCCACAAGTCCTGAATATAACAAGGCAGTTCCAAAGAGCCTTCCAGTCAGGAGGAATGTGTGCTCGCGATGCTTCTTCAGCGATCCATAGGAACCTGTACCAGTTGACATGTAAGAATTGTCAAAAGAGCGCAGGTCCGAGGGCACGAGACTTCCTACACTGAGTGAAAGGCTGAGGCTCGTTGACGATGTCTATTCCGATCAAGTCTGCTATGCCTCAATCGCCAACAACAAAGCGTCTTCGGAGCTCGGCACTGTCTCAAGAAATCTGCCTACGACGACTTCTGCAGAATTGGCACCTTCCTGAGGTTCGGCGGGGTCTGGATGGCTTAGGCTTAGACACGAGCTCTGATCGCACACATTCTAATACCTGTGAAACCTTCTTGGTGTCCAGCCGGGATTTCTTCCTCTGCCTCATTGAGAACGGCAAGCTTCCTGGCTGCAGCAGTCTGCCAGCTAGTTTCGCAAAAATTCCGTGTCAAGTGGCCAAGATCATCAAAGCCAGATTGCATGTGGTCAAGCAAATCCGCCTTCTCAACAGGATTTTGCAGACCGAGGTCCACATTAAACAAACCGACACTTCCGAAATCCTGCTGTCCTAAGAAAAAGAACCATTTGCAGGATCCCCCTGCGTGCACGGTGGCCCAAAATCCCAACTCAACCCTTGCCGGGCTGGCGGCATCTAACCAAAAAGGTCGCGTCTACCTTCCGCACAGACAGAGCAGACCGAGAACTGCTTTGAGCTGTCGCTGCAGTGCATTGCAGAGCGACTGGCGGCTGCCTGCTTTCCATGGCCGGCTTCTCACCCGGCACTGCTTTGGCCCGGTGCTCACAAGCCAAAACAGCCAACAAGGAGTCACAAGCAGAACGTGGTTCAAGGAGACAACATTTCTTGAAGTACCTGCATCTGCCTGACATCTCAAGCCTGAACTCCGCACAAAAGAAATCTGAAACTTACACTTACTGATCTAAAAGCGAGGCCGGCAGGTCAGCAGGAGCATCGCATGCGAGAGGATACTGAGAAAAGTCCCACCTCCATCCTACTCAACATCACGCCGTTGTTCAAGGGCTTCAACAAGATCCCGTGCGTAACTTCCTACTTCTTGGAGCTGCCGAAGTTCCAGCGATGACATGACGTATTGTCAAAAATGAGTGTAAGAAGCAGCCCAGACACTTTTCCATCATCCGCATTGCGGTCGCACTGCCCGAAAAACAAAATCAAAATTGCAATGACTGCGATGCCTTTGCCAGGCTCGCAAGAGTGGTCCGCACACCAAGCCAGTCAACGCTACAACTGCCCTGAGGTTGCACGGTGCACAACACGCAGTTGCCTACCTACATGTCGGAACTAAGACTTTCCGCTTTGCAAGCACTTGCTGCCTTCATGCTGTGTTATGAAGATATGAGATGTTGCTATGCAGCCTCTGACACTGAAGACCCGCTCGAACGGATGCTCAAAATCCAATTTCGCCAGCACTCCTGCGAATTTCAGGCGGATAGCAAGCAAGCAATGCTCAACTATTTTTAGCCACCTTACCTCAGCCTCATCGTCGGCTGCCTCGATAGGTCAGATATGACAGAGGGAGTTGTTTAGCGCAGCAGAGCACAGCCGGAATCAGCAGGCCTCCGAGATCCAGCAACTCCTTGGGTGGAGCCTGCCTCAGGAATTGCCAGAGGGCAATTCAAATTCAGCCTTCAACGATACCCGTCTGCCCGTGAGGGGCCAGCCCGACATCCCGCATGGCCTGCACAGGCTGTCTTTGAACTTGTCGTCTTACACGGACAATCTCGGCCTTGCCGATGGCCCTTGCCATCCTTATCATGTCAGGAGTGTAGGCGTCCGCAGGGAAGAAAGTCACAGCGGTGCCCTTTGCACCACCACCTAGGCTGGATCCAAACATCCACACGCACATCTCCATGGTTCCGTCCACGTGATTGGAGTGATTGCAAAGCCTTGCACACCATCTCGAGCACAGTTTGAAACCCCATGTCAACTCAGGGATAAGGGCTGTCAGTGTGTGGAGCGGTTTGCGATGCGGCCAATCTTTGTGGGCTACTCAGCATCCATCGTTACACCTCACACCGAGCAGGGCTGCTTTTCGCGTGTAATGTTGAGATGCTCCGTTCTGATCTGGTCTACGAATGTGGTGGCGATGCTGCCTTTGATGTTGCTTGAAAGGGTTGCCTGTGTTGCTTTTCATATCTTTTCATATTGACTTTGACGACGGCACAGACTTGCTTTTGTGGCACGCATGGGAATTAGTGCGTGCACCGCAGCCCTTAGAAGAAGAAAGCAAAATGTTGCTCCGCTTTCCGGCCCACACTAATCTTGGAGCTTTCCATTGATCTTTCCTTTCCTCCTTGCTTCGCATTGCTGCCGTCTTCAAAAACACAAGTAGATGTAAACGCATCACGGAGGATCCTACTTCTCCATCGCAGGATTCCAACACGCCTTCTCTGATAAGGGCCTTCCTCTTTTCATGTCTATCAGTTCCTTCCAAAATTTGGGAAGCCAAGCGAACTTTGCTGCATTCTGATTCCGGTTCATGAACACAGACTTAGCCTTCAAGGCAACATGATTCCACGTTCTCTGCCTTCCACTCGTCGATGCTTGGTCTTCTGCAGACCTTAAGTTCTTACTGGACCATTAAACAAATCTGCACTCAATGCAGCTCTCTGCATCTTCAATGAATGCTTCGGCACTAGGCTGAGAGGAAAGTGAAAATGACACATGTTATCCTGCATGATTCTGTGTCTTGCCGCCTGCAACTCGATGTAGTTGTCAGTTCCTGTAAACACTGTATTAAAAATAAACAGGCTTTACTATTGCTGCCTGGGGTGGTCTACTCTACGGATTCCGATTACGCAAGGGTTGGCGCTATCAGGCTGATAGTTTATCTGGTGCATTTGCCTGTTGAAGGACAACATAAGATGTGTCTAGCAACTTTCACTCGCTTTGTTTCAGCATGTTGCTAAATGGGATGGCTTTTCTAACTGCAATTACGAAGGCCTTCTCAAGTATTTTCCTACGTGCCACATACGTGGAAGCCAATCTAAGTATCTTGTGAAGGCCTATGATGGCCTTTGTGGTGAAAACGTGGACTGTTTCAAGTCCGTACAGGAGTCTACTTCTTACAACAGCGTCATACACCAGCAGTTGCCGCGCTTTCTGTTAGCTGCACTGTCCGTCCAAAAACGCGTAGCTTCAACCAAGTCCGCTTTACATCAACAATACGTTGGATGACTTCATGACGACAACAGTATTCACACATTCGTTTCCTGAATGCCTTGCATCATGCGCTTTAGGCAGTAAGGCGTGATCCAAAAACGAGCGCAAGCATCTTTGTTCGTATACTAGACGCAAATGACGCAACACTTGGCACTGTTCAGAGCAGTGCGAAAACGAGTCCGCAGATTTATAAGCCCATTCAAGGCGCATGCTGTAGTGGAGAAAAGACTCTTCGCATTATCAGCCACTATCGAAGTGAAGGCATGGGAGCCTGGGCATTCTAAAACAAATTCAGAGCAGCGTCGGCCTGCATCATTGTCTATGATGTGCTATCAAAGGCCTTCCCCAATCTAACCACGCTAAGTGCAATTCACATGCTTTTTCGCTCTTTTTTTTTGGATTCGGCGGATTCTGTAAGCAGCATGTGCAGTAGACCTGTTCGGTCACTCATATTGCGTCACTCATGCTTGTTGTGTTGGACCCCAGGGCCCCTCATGGTGTTTTCCCTCTCTTTAGGCTGGAGGGAATGTAAGCCCAAAGCGCGCTGTTCGGCCAATTCTGTGGATGTAGTCCTCGAGGGTCTTCGGAACATCCTCAGCCAGCGTTGCCATCAAAAGCACTGCCGCACGGGTTCCCAACTGAACTGGGCAACTGACATAGTTCACAACAAATGCAACATCTTTGATGTCCAAGCCCCGTTGGGCAACATCTGTTGCAATGAGGATGTTGCAGCCTTGCAAACTGAATAAGTCACGACGAAAGCTCTCCGGCTGCAGAGTATGTAAGTTTCAGACGTCCTGTCTTGAAGTCATGCAGGGTTTTGTCCCGTTGCCGTTGCTCCTCCACTCCGAGTTTCTCGATTCGCACAACGAAACAAGCATCCAACCTACTGGGCAAACATTAGCAAACGACCGATCATGCATGACTCCTTGTCACCATGAATAGCGTTGGCTGACAAATTCTGGTACCTCAGAAGCATGCACTGCCGTATGCATATGTGTACTTCGATCTTGCTAAACAGAATGCACTGATTGGCGCACTGCAACTCGCGGCACAGCGAGTCGGCACCACGCTTCGTTCTGGCGAGCACGAGCACGAAGTGCGAAGGTTGCATACACGTTAAATGGGCCAAGCCACTCTGTGAATACGAGCACCTTGATGTCTTCCTCTGCTGCCACACCTCTTCCAGCCAGACATCCCATTGCAGCACGAATCTCCAAGTGCTCAGCAGTGAGGCTTGAGTTATGTAGAGCTCCTACTCAAACAAAAGGCAACTCCAGCCCTTGGGCTGCCCTGCCCTCCTCTACGTGCCCAGTGGGATAACACCAGGCATGCTATGCCAGTTTCGACTAACAAAACTGAAGTTCAATCCTTCTCGTCTTGTCTCGTCTTGCCTGTTTCAGATTTTATGTAGGCTGGAGCTCCGATGAGAGAATTGCTTAGGTGCTAAGTCGTGCCGTGTGGCACTCAAACTGCATAGAATCAGCATAGATGGAGCGCTCTGTTTCATTTCGGGGGGTGGCTGCAGTTTTTGCACACTCTGAGGGTGATTTGGATGTGGAGAATGGACCGGGCTCTTCTTCATCAAAGATACAGATGCTCAAAAGAAACAGACCCTGGCTGGGCTCAAAGCTCTTGATCCAGCTCATAAACCTGTCCCGCTTGTCAAACTCCCCCACAACCTGGCCAGATAGTTCTTTAAGACCATTGATTGCAACGACTCCGTCAAGCGAACTCTGCCTCAATCTGCTGCGTGATGTTTGGGTTCAGAGAGAGTTCCTGCAGAATCTCTCCATGGCCAGTCTTGAGTTCTTGAGAGTGCTCAGGCACTGTTTCCTGGGCCAAGCAAGCGACACTGAATGCGGTCCTCGGTCCCAATAGTGAGCTTTATGGGATCCTGAACAATAACACGATTGAGAGCCAGCGTCAGAAACTTGAGTTGCCCATGAGCCACAGCTCACGATCTATGCAAAGCGATTTTTCTGTAGTAGTTTGGGCAAGACATCAGAAGCGCCTTGCCAATAGCTCCAGAATAAATCCAACTCTGATTCTGATGCTCCGAGCAAGTCGTTTCAGTTTGAAGCCTGATGACTCCTGTGCTCCGCTTTCAAACCTGATCTGCCACAGTCTATCTCAAGTTGAAGCCTGACTGCCTCTGCTTCAAACGGTGGGCAAAATGACCAAAAAACATGTGGTTCGGATCACGTGCGCAGTTAGCTGTGTAGAGAGCAGCCCGGCCTCTCTGCAAAAGTCTCTTGCCAGCCGCTGAATTTCTTTGGGCCAAGTTGCTGACCTTAGGTGGCAATATACGCGCAGGGTTCTGCAAACCCTAGACCATGCCACAGGGCCTCTGAATGTTGTAGCCAGTACACAGCTGAGATTAAGCAGACCGCCACATCAGTGTCTGGCGGTCGGGTCGAATCTGCGAAACAACCTGAACGCCAGAAGTAACAACAAGGGGTCACCTGACAGAGTCCTGGTAGGTCTGACGGCATTTCCAACTGGGTGCTCTGACTTTTCGGATCTGCGGCTCAAAGCCCATATCGAGCATTCTGTCTGCCTGCATGGCTCATGGGAAAACAGAGTGCATGTCTGCAATGAGACACAGACAAACGAACGGACAAACAAACAAAGGTGCAAACAGGAAGAAACGCTGTTGCAGTGCAGGTATCCATGACCCAAATGCTGCAGCCAGTCACTCGTGCTGCCTCATCAAGCGTCAGATACGTTATTCTTTTGAGATTCGTAGTGCCAGCCTTCCAACGAAGAAAACTTGGCATTGGCCGCAACACTTTCTGCAACACATGTTCCCTCCTCCAGAAAATCTAGTAGCCGGCCAGGAGTGGCAATGAGGATCTCTACTCCTCGTCTCAAGTCAGCAGCCTGGAAGGTTGACTCCGCTTGGGGGCCGAAGCTGCTGAAAAAAAACACCCGCCTGTCCATACCTGGGGACGCCCCCAAAGACTGCTGTGCTTCGTATTCTGGAACCTTCTGTGAATCGCATGACCTGCGCAAACCACACAAGACAGCATCTGTGCCAGCCCGACCCGCATTTTAGTGAATCCGAAGGCTGAGAAGTGGCAACGTCTACTGTAACATCTGCTTCCTTCGTTGCCTCTTAACGCATGGTCACTTCCTTGGTGGGCTCTTTCGTCTTGACATGAGTACTGCAACTCTTGGGACGGACACACACCTCGACCGAAGCCCGACATCCTTCCATCCACAGGCAGACTTTTCTCTGAGCAGACTGAATCCACTTTTCCGGGTCGACATCGATTCGCCGACCCCTTACTTACCTTTTCCTCTGACAGAAGCTTCTCGACGAATCCAACTGCAATGTTGCCACAGGAAGCAGAAGCCGAGGTTTCCTTCGCTTTGGCTTGCAAAGGCCTGCTTTACAACATGTATTTACACTGCACAATACACTCGTTGCTCAAATCGATTTGCGGATCGCCCCAACACCCTTCCACACACACTTGAGAGCTCCCTGCCAGTGCCGCGCATGTTTTGGGCGCGCGTTCGATTCTCACCTGCAACAATCGTGTTCCCGACACAGTTCACTGCCTCCCGAAGTCATGCTCCTTCCACAGTGCATAGTGTTCTGAGTGGGGTGCCAATCATACTCCCGCGGTGTGGTGAGCTCCCGGCAGGGTTTGGGCCGCTTCAGGCTACAGGTGTTCTTGCACTGTTCGCAGTCTCCGCTGGAATGCAGCAACTGTTTTTGTTCTTATGTTGCCTTTGGATCTGGCACGGGAAAACCTGTGTTTTCTCGATAACTCCATTAATCAATCAATATTTAGTTTGGTAGACGATTTAGTTTGGTAGACGTTTTGGGTGGGTTCTAGCAACTCGGTGATTTTCTGCTCTGCGTGTATAGAGCTTTTTTGAGCTTGCCGCCCAACTTCTTCCTCGGCGTTTGGTGAGTTAGTGTTTGGTATGTGCTTTGAGGATCACAAGTTTCTCAGCAGCTGCTGGCTGTCATTCCCGAAAAAACTGTTCACACGACGTGCTCTTGCGGTGTGCATGGCTTGCCGGCGTGCCGTGCTCGAAATTGAAAGTTCTGGCGATATGTTGCAGGCCACAAAACGAGTCCCGTTCTTTGGTGGGGACGGCCCACCAAAAACCTGTTATTTTGCAACGAGGCAGTGCAAGCATGCCAGGGCAAGGAGTGTGTCAGGATATCGGCTGCGCTTGGTCTCTTGTCGGATCGGATGACCGGATGCCATAAAGGCAGAGGCGTCGCAGAGATCGCCGCACAGAAAATCGAAGTCCTGCGGCTGATAACCTCTGAAAATGGGGCTCTTCCTAGCAACGAACGAGGAAGCAAAGAAATACTGCAGTCGGAAGCCTATCAAGGCTGAGTGCTAGGTTGACTAAGAGTTGACTACACAGGAAAGAACATGCGGCCACGGCTTTACCTGAGCGGTTGCCGAGGGACTTTTCGCTAATTTCAAGCTGCAGCGCGAAACAAAGTGGATAAGAAGTGTAGAGCACGCGGCAGCAATACGAATAGTGAGTAGGCTTGACTAGACTCAGCCGGAGCGAATCACACTCTCCCGAACGTAGGAACCCTGCCGTGCTACCACTTTCGCGAAAACAAGAAAGTGCCAGAAAAAGGAATAAAGAAGTAAGCCCTGCATTGCCAAAAGGCATGCTAAGCTTACCGCTTTGCAGACTGGACATGGACGACCCACACGTCATGGTGCAGTCACGTTTTGCCAGCAGTTCTAGCACAAAACAGGGGTTTAGGATGCCTCGGCATGAATCTGGTTCGCCAGCTCACGCGTAGGAGCCAGCACCTGAGGCAATGGGAAAGAAGCGCCTGCCGCTCCTGCGACAACCACTTTTGGCAAAGAGATGCAGAAGTGTGTCAATGTAGCCCAATTGAGCAGGGACCCGGGGAAGGTGGTCCAGGTTTCGTACCCACTCTGAAGCTTAAATTCTGAAACTTAAATTCGGCGCCGAAATTCGGTTGGTGCTGGCTGAAGCCGAAATTCAGCTGACGCTCTCAAATTCCGCGCCGATATTATCAGCTCGGTGCCTGACGCCGAAATTCGGCGTTCGAATTCGCTGAAGCTTAAATTCGGTCTGCCCCCATCCTGAAGCCGAAAATGTGCCTGACGCCGAAGTTCGGCGCAGGAATTCGCTCAAGCTTGAATTCGGTCTGAAAGTCTGTTGACGCCGAAAGCTTAAATTCGGTCGGCCCCCAGCCTGACGCCGAAAATGTGC
>CAJNJA010030797.1:0-30653 GCA_905231915.1 Symbiodinium necroappetens
CACGCGACACGAGACCATATATACATGTTCTTATGTCACATAAGTTATGTGTATATATATATAAACATATGCGCATGCACATGTAACTTTATCAATCGGAGATGCAATCTCGGCAGTTCATGTCTTCCCAGAACAGGATCTCATCACCTATGCCACGTTGGCAGAACCAGTGATGCGCAGCCGACGCTGCTTTGGTCTTGATCAGGGCGTGTGGTCTTACTGCACCCTGGCCTCAAAATTGAAGGCTTGTGGGATCAAAGGCCTCATGCGACACACGTCTCACCGGGCCTGTTTTGCTGTTGTCGGTCTGCACTGCCCCAGCCACAAATCGAGAAGCGCCGAAATCCGGCGTCGAAGCCGATTCCCCCGCACCCAGGCGGCATTGCTGCGCGGGGAGCCTAGCTTCTCCCTGCTTCGCTTCGCGGATGGAGGTTAATAGTATGAGGGTAGTATTAGGATTACTTTAAGGGCGATAGCCCTGCGTGCAGACCCTTGACTTCTGCTCATTAGGGCTTGCACAACTGTACCTGTCACCTCCCATCCGAAGAGCCAAGGATGCGGCTGCTGCAGATGCAGCCAGGTGCACCTTTGGGGTCCGTGGGGCTCTCGTTCACTCCCGCGAAAAAACGCCGTAATAATTAATCAAGATTTTGTGTGACAGTGCCGCGAACGTGGTAACCTGACTCAGCAAGATGGAACTACTATATACTTTTTTTCAGAAGGCCTGATCGCTGTTTCTGCGCTGAAGCAGTTTTTAGTAGTGGCCACAATTGGAGGTTAGGCACAAGACTGGACTTCCTGGTAGATAGCAACATGCATAAGAGGCCGTTGTGATAGCGGCAGCGTACTTGCAGGTAAAAAATGCAAGCCAGGGATTTTGCCTTGTCAGATCTTCATCTCAGTGCGGAAACCGGGTCGGCACAGCCATAGAGGTCGGAATAGCTTGCTGATCCTATTCCCTTTTTTCCCCTCTATACTTATAGCCATAATACTATATCCCCAAACCCCATTCTAACATGCTCTGATTTTCAAGGCCCGTATGTTACATATCTCATGGACTTCATAGAATCGAAAAGCAATGGAATCTAGCTGTGCGCATCGTCTTCCATTTGCTGGCGTCCGCGAGGAGACACCTCTCGAAACATTCTTGGGCTGGACTGTGCATTACAATGAGGTCTACAGGGCTGCAACACGCGCACAGGATCTCGAGTCCATCGACGAGGACTCAATCATTGTAGCCGGCGCAGCGCATGATGCCGATGGGACGACAGGCTTGGTGTTGGACACGTGCGCCTGTGGAAGAAGCAAAGCCGTGCTGCGGAACTGCCAGCGCTGGCAGCAGACTGAGCACAACGGCTTGATTTGGTACTTGGAGCGTGGACGTGCTTTCGGTTTTGCTGACGAAGCGATTCAGCGGCGCGGCGGGGCCGACGTTGCGGAGGGGCCAAGGAGGCTCTCCTGGCATTTGGATGGGCAAGGAGGCTACCGGGCTGGATGGATCGAGCACCTGAATCATGACACTTCCTGGCGAAAGTTGGTCTTGAAGAGAGAACGACCAGGTCTCATCGCCTGCGGGCTGCATGGTTTGTGGCAGTTGCCGGCGGAGGAGATGGCAGCTTATGGGAGCTGTGTGAGACTTCAGGGTGACGGCATAGCATCACAGCTTGTTCACAGCTCCCTTCTGCGGTGTCGCAGCCCTGCTCTCTTTCGTTTCGTCACAGAGCAGGGGGCTGTGCACCTCCCCGGCATCACGAGCACTGGCTTGGAGGATTTCGTGGCCTTCTTGTACACGGCACAACTGCCCTGGGACCGTCCGGGCCCCGATGCAGAGGACGAACCACTCGGGTTTGATACGACATTGTGCTTTTCATTGGTTTTTTCTGAAAGGTTAACAAAGAACACACTAAGTAGTGAAATTAGTGTATCAGTCGTAGCTATTCAGGACTCCTTGGAGCAGCGGGTCTCCGAGCTCCGGCATGTGGCATCGGTGGCAGAGATGGGTGCACTGGAGCGAGGCTGCCATGGATGGCTGGTCACTCTTGGCCACATATCGAGCAAGCCTCCGCCAGAAAAGTCTGCAGAAGCCTTGGAGACAGCATCTTGGTCCAGCCACAAGGTTGCAGCGGGAGCTGTTGTGGGGCAGGGTCCTCCTGGCGCAGTGTTGGAAGATGATGTGGCAACCCTGGTGGAGGAACTGAGCGGTCCCGGTGGTCCCAAAGAAGACATGGTCACTCTTGTACTTGGTCGCCGGGACGATGCCTCCAGCGACTCGACTGCCGCTCCGCGTTTGGAAGCCCATCGCCTCGTCCTCGGAGCCTGCAGCGGCTTCTTCGCCGCAGCGCTCTCGTCAGCTTTTCTGGAGCGCGACGGCATCGTTCACCTCGGCTTCGTCGAGGAGCAGGGCTTAAGGGGTGATGGGGCCAATCTGGAGACTGCGAGGAGCGCCTTTCGCCGACTCATACATTTCCTCTACACGGGGAAGCTTGATGTCGATGCGGCCTGTGCAGTTGACCTTCTCGCCCTCCTTCAAGGCAACTTCTTGCAGCTGGACGAAAGACACGTTGCCAGAGCTTGCGCCGCCTGTGAAGTCACAGCATTGGCCGGGACGCTGCAGGAGTTGCCGGAAGTGACGCGGCGCGCTGAAGAGCTCGGCTTCGATGATCTAACGGCGGCGGCATTGTCGCGGCTGGCGGAGCTGCTGTGCGAGAAGCATGCTTGCCAAGCTTTTGCCGTCAAGGGAGCAACGGCGAAGCTCTCGCACAGCCTTCTGGTTGATTTGGTGGCGCTTCTTGTGGAGAAAAGCCCCATATGCCAAGTTGCGAGAGTCGAAACGCTATAAACTCAAAGACTGAGCCCTGGATTATTCAGACCTCGATCAAGCGCAAACGTCTGGGGAGGTCTCAGTCAACATTGTTGTGAATAAACCTTTAAGGTCCGTTTGTAGTTAGTTATATATCAGGACAATATATACTCCCCATGCCTTAATTAAACCCCTGCCCGGATTTCGCGCTTTGGGGCTTTGCGTGTGGCCCAGATAGGGATTATAAGGTGTGGATTAATCAAGGCATATAGGGTTAGGGCTGTCAGAGTCTATGTGAGGGAGTCCCAATCCTAAAGTGACCGGCAGGCCTCATCAGCAACTCGCAGGAGCGCAACTTGCAGCTGGCGCAGATGCAAAACCCCTGCCGACTTGGGCAGGCGGGGAAATCTGATTAACTGTAAGAAGAATATTGATAATAAGACGTGGGAAGCATTTGGGGCCGTAGTCAGTGTAGTAGTAGTCAAGAAGATGACAAGCAAGAACTACAGCGATAGTTACGCCACTATCAACTCCTCGTATGTGGGTTTGGACACTTAAAGACAAAAGGAAATTGTTTTTGGATGGCGCATTCAAACACTGTTAGTTTGATCACCTTACTGGGTTGAGGGTTCTGCCCTTGCAGCGCTTCCTGTGCGATCGTTGGAGTTGGATGAACGATGCCGAGTCAGTTTGTATGCGCATCTGAAACTTTAACATGCCCAGCTGCGAGGAAAACTGCTCCAGTTCCATGTGCGGCTAATACTGACTATGCTACATGGGGATAGGTGCCCGCCCGACTCCCCATGACCGAGAGTGGGAGGTCGCGGCAGACTTGTTCTCCTTGAGCTTCTTGACACCGGGAGAACGAAACATGGCTGCAGCTATACTATAGGCGGATCCCCATCGAAGGCACAAGCGGTATAGGCATCAAGCTCCTGATCGGGTGCAAGTGATGAGCCCACAGCTAATAAGTGTTCAGTGGCAAACATGACGCTCTTTCGTGGCGTGTCGTGTAACTAGCGCAGACACTTGCAGCATGACGGAAGTGACCATCTTTGACATGAGGAGGAACGGGAGATTTGTTGTTTGCTGTTTCGGCGATTTTGCTGTTTTTTTTGCTGCGGTCGTGCACTGCAGCCAAAGACAGCAAGCCAGCACGTGAGTGAACGCCTTGTCCGGCATCAACAGCAGCGAAAAGCACCTCCTTGCCCCAACAGCAACAGAAGCGCACGCCCTAACAGCGGAACAAGACAAGCCCTTTCACCCTCGACAAAAATGCTATCCGCTCCGACTGAAACAATCAAAGCGCCTCCCTGCAAAAAGAACACCATGCCATAAGAACCCAAACAAAAAGATCTTTGCGTCTTGCCGAGCATGTTGTGAAAGGTTTTCCACACTAAGCCTAAACCCGCTCGAAGCAGAGGCCACGGGATGCTTTTCGTCGCCGGCGATCGACTGAACAAGCTTGGCATGAACTTTGCTGAGCTGCTGCGCTCTGCTTCTTGGCTGCAGAAACCGCATCTTGTCCTACCTTGAACCTGTATGAGGGCCTGTAATAAGAACCTACAACAAAAAGTCCCATGTACTGGCTGCCCCGAAGTGCATTCAGGACACACGGGAGGGTGCGGGAGTAGGAATGTTGTGTAGTCTGGAGTGGCCCATGTTACACACGTCCGCCACCTCAGAAGTTGGAAGGCACCAAGCGGGCAAACTGTTCATGTCAGTTAGAGGTCGTTTGGTTCTACCCTTCTGGTTCTAGGTAGTCTACCTCATGCAAGTCTGTCCAGCCCCTCTCCACCTTTACTGCCAACGTGGCAAGGGTGGGATAGTTCCAAACTTCCCTTCCCATATGTTTCTGAGGAACCGACGACTGTAACCTTCAAACCCCGAGCCGCATAGTTTTGCCTTGGCTCAGGGCGTTTTCGGCCAGGGAACTTGCTGGGGACCAAAGCTCAGATCAGTTCTGCGCAACATGGTTTCAGTCCCCAGCCCAAAGGAGACGCAGGATGCAGGCTTCGATTTTCTCCTGTTCCTGAAGACAGGGTTCTTTGCCTGCCTCAACTTCGTCGACTTTGTTACAGACATCCTTGTTCTGCTGCAGTTTGTGTGCTGGTTCGGCAAGCCTTTGCGGACAGAATGTCTTCCCCTCCCCAGTGACACCAGCGAGACCTGCGAGGTCCACCCTTGGTGGTTTGCCATTAGCGCGTTGATTCTCGGTTGCTCGTCCATAGGCTCAGCCTGGATGTACAGCCGCAGACGGCGTCGAGGAGTCAAATCTCCTGGCGTTGCAAGCTTTGCCGCTGCGATAAGTTTCGTGGTGTCCTTCTTGCAGCTGGCACCGTTCATGGACTTACTGCACATGTTGCGCCACGGGAACCGCTTCATGGATAAGCAGAAGAGGATGAATATATTGAAAAGAGAGACGATCATCAAGTTGGTTGAGTCAGCTCCACAAGCATTCTTCCAAGCCTACGTGCTCTTTGCAACTGGATCACATGGCCAGCCTCTACGAGTGTTTTCGCTAACTGTCTCTATCCTCAGTCTGTCTACGTCTCTACTGGTCAGTCTCCCAGAGTTAACAGTTGCAGAGAAGATGATTTGGAGCGGCGGCGAACTCGAGGATGACTTGTCTGACCGGTTGCCTCAGTCCTATGATGCACCAGAGTCACCAGAGCCTGCCGCACACGATCCTCCTGAAGAGCCGGCTGAGGAGTCCCAGTCTGGTCATGAGGAAGAAACACCTCTTGTTGAAACCCCAAAACAACAGGAGCTCATGTCAATGCTACTGTATGTCGCAGCGAAGGCGAAGGCCAGACAGAATGCAAGACGCAAATCCTACCGGCAGTCGGTCGCAGCCAGCCGACAGAGTCGTAGAGGGGAAGTGGATGACCAGGTTCATCTGACTGTGCCTCCAGCTGTGCGGCTGGGATCGTCGGCATCACCTCCGGAAGGGCAGACTCTTGCAGAAGATCCTTTGAATGAAAAGAATCCTCCCGGAAAAGTGCTCTCACCACTTCACGACTCCATGATTGGCAAGTTTGTCTTCTGGATCTACTTGGTATCGGACACTTTGCTGCGATGTGGGGCCTATGCTTTGGGCTTCTCCGAGGTGATCAGGCCAATTGGGATTCCGCTGGCCATCATCTTTGCCCTTTGTCAGGTTGCGCTCAGCTTCTGGGAGACGACTTGTGTGGTATTGCATGTGGTTTGGGAGCGTCTGCAGAAGCTGCTGAGAGCAATCTGCTGGTTGGTAGGTTTGGCCCGCCGCATTGTCGCAGACCTCCCTGCAGTACTGCGTTTCCTTTTTGAAGGCTCCCAGTCCCCGTTGCCTGAAACTTCAGATGGTCCACAGGACTGGGACGTTGAGTGTGCAGAAGCGTGCTTGCCTTGCCTGCCATGCTTCCTAAGAATCGTGAAGATCTTCTGGTGCATCGCTACACCCATAGGCCTGGCAATAGGGCTTGTGTTCGTGGTCTTTGTGGGTGCGCTTTGGTTTCTTGCATACTCTCCTCTTCTGGTCTTGCTCTTGATCTTCTGGACCTTGATCGGCGGGTGCTTTGCTATTGCTGTGACTGCAGCTCCAGTGGTCGTGACGCTCAACAGGGATCCTCGCCACAAGGCCGCTTTTGTGACGGTCAGGTTGATCGAGTACCTGTCGTTCGGCGCCCTCCTAGTCTTTTCTGGACAGTCGGCCTGCGGCGAGGAGGTCTTTTGGGAAATCTTAGCCTTTTTCTCTACGCTTGCGTCCAACGTTTTCTCTATCCTCATCTTCACGGCATTATATCATTGTGCTGTATCAATCGTTGAGTGGGAGGAGACAGCCGTCTCCAGAATTTGCTGCTGTAAAAGCAAGGCAGGGCAAGCCAAGCGAGACGACCAGCAGATCAAAAACGTCAACGCCCAGACCTGCTGCCAGAGCCTGTGCGCCATGCTTTCACACGGCAAAGAGACGGAGTAGGAGGAGGAGGAGGAGGAGGAGGGGCGGAACAGATTGTGGGCGACGCGGGATCAGAGCCTGTTTTGAGTGTGAGTGCTTGCATGCCAATTGTAATTCGTGGTTCATACACCTGAGCGGATTCTTTGCCTTGAATGACAGTCTTGTTTACGTGAGCATGACTGGTGTGACTGTTTGTCACAGGAGACAGCAGCCAAGCTGCTTTTGTACTCCAATCTTTTGGACATTGATGGGCGAAATGCCCAAAGCATGACGAACTAAATGTGTATCGTCACTTTGCCCGGCAGGGCGTTTAGCAATTCGTCACCATGCCCAGCGATTTCTTCAGGATGCAGCAGGCAAGACAACCTTTCGCCTACGCTGGCAGCGCTGGCATTCCTCCTTTGCCTATCGGTTTCGCATTTGTGGTTGTCCGTGCCCTGGAAAAAGGGATGCTAGGTGCCTCGTCTTTGCTGGAGTTCAGAAGTTTCCTGCGGCCGGGGGTGGGAAACACCGAGCTCTTTCGCCTTGAAGAAGAGCCCAGCTAAGGGCTGGCCGATCTTTGGGCTTCTGGCACGCCTTTCGGAGGTGGTCCTCTACTCCGGCCAGGCTTCTCCGACTGAGGATTCAGGGATTTAGGGCTCAGTCGGGGGGAAGATTGAGAGGTTGAGGGTGGTAGTCTTTGAGGGTGTCTGGCTCGCCTTCAGCCCAGTAGCAAAAAAGGGGTTTGGAGCTTGGGGTTTAGAGAGCCACTAGTAGTGGTTGATACTGAAATCGGTACATGAAAGGGAACCCCGTCTTCAACCAACTTCCAATGCCCAACGGGACAATGGTGAAGTCGTTTCCACAACATGTCTGAGAGTCAGTCCTCAACCTGGGCATAAGCCTTTAAGCCCAAGCCCAAGACTTTTAGACATCTTTTAGATGTTCGTGCTGAATCGAGCTTTGCCGCTCATGTAGATGTTCAATTGAAATTCCTTGTTCGGTCGTCTTAGCGAGTGCGCAGATGCCGTACTCGTTGCAAGCCAGAAAAGCTCGGGGCACTTCAAGAAAAGCCACATCTCCTTCGACCCTCGGCTGAATGACTCTAGCATGGAACCCTGAACCTTACAGCCATGCGAGAGGGAAAAAAATACCTTGTGGACTCTTGCCCGAGTCGCGAGAGTCCAAACCCCCTGAACCCTAAACCCCTGAACCCGAAGCCCCCTATACCCCCTAAACTCCCTAAACCCCCACTCTAGACCCCTGGACTCCCTAAAACGACTTTGGCCTTTGTGCCAGGCTCGGCCCATCGATTCGCAATGCGCCGGGCCGGGAGCTGCTTCGCAAGGGCCTCGATTCGCCGCGGCCAGAACACCATTGTTTAGGGTTTAGGGTTTAGGGTTTGGGTGCTTGTTGGATACAGTTTTTACATTTTGGTGATAATAAAATCCCAATATAATATAAGAAATAAGAATGAGCATTTTTGATATAGCCCCACAAGGAACCAGCTGTGCGATTGCACTTCGCACTGGTACATCAATCCTCCTCCTTGGCCTCCTTCCCTCCATCACCAGTCGTTGGATTCACGAAGGGGTTTGCTTCATCTTCCTCGAAGATTTGCTTTCAGCTGCCCTGCATGGCCAGGCCATTGCTGCAGCTGCGGGAGGAGCTCTCCCAGCCTCTCGGACAGAATTTCTTTAGGGTTTCTTTTGGTTCATTGCAGAGTCGTAGAGGAACTTCAACGCGGGTTATGATCCTGTGCAGCCGCACATTTTCCCTGAGTTACGATGGCGTAGACGTTATGACTATGATTGACAAAGCATCCGTCCAAACTCCTTCATTCTGACAGGCTTTGCCGATGTCAGGATTCGAAACTTGCTGAACCGTGGGCCAGGACGCGCTCCCTTCCGGATCTAGTAATCTCAAGCCCAAAACAGGGAATGGCAGAACAAAGAGAAAAAGCCGGGGACAGGCTGCACTGCAGACATGGCAAGCCAGGCGGGAGGCAAGCACACCCAAAACCATCCTTGACCTCGCGCACAACCAAAACTGCATCTCATCTGGCAAAATCTTTAATGTACTAAATGGAGCCGATGAGCCCCCAAAGACGAAGCCTGAAAATCCTACAAACCCATACACTTCTACATCAGCCCTCAATATCGACATCCCTAAACCCCGAAGGCCTGCAGCCTAAACTCCCAAAGTGCTGTTTGCCAAACCCCTGCATAGCCGTCAATCCCTAAAGGTCAAGGTTCCTAATTTCCCCCCCCCCCCCTGAAAAAGACAGCAACTAATATAAGGGCCTTAATAATTAGAATAGGCGTTTGGGGGTTCTTTGTTTGTAATTGACCCCCAAACCCTATTCTAGTTGTTAAGGCCCTACGTTGTATAACCCCCAAAACTTTAAAACCCTGCACGGCCCCAAAGAGGATCCTTGACAGGACCCGTTTTAGATCCTAGGACCCGAGATCAAGGCGCGTGGCAGAGAGAAAGGTCGCCACAGAGGCCCTGGCGCGGCGGATTCTGGCAGCTCGGAAGAAGATTTGTTGTAGAGATGTTTTATGCGGATTGGTTTTGCTTGGGGTTACATGGGGGGAAGTTATGTTGGGTGTGTATATACAGAGAGAGAGAGAGAGAGAGAGAGGGGTGGGAGGTGGGGGTTTGGAGTTTGGAGTTTCGATTGCAGGGCTTGGCTTCGAATGTTGCAGAAGAGTTGCGGGATCGGGGGTTCAAGGGTTTAGGGGGTTTAGCGGTGGCTCTTCTCAATCAGCTGCGTGTCCAGGAGGGTCTTGGAATGCGCCAAGCTTTGAGGAACGCAGTCCAGTTTGTGGCTCCCACGAACTTACGATTTGCCTGTTCACCTAGACCCTCCGTCTACCTTCTAAAGACCCTAAACACCCTTAATTTGGGACCCTTTACCCCTATTTGAGGGTACTTGGAGGGTCCTAGCAGGTTTGGGATGTTACGGCTCGGCTTGGTGATCCTGGGAAGCCGTATAAGAATTCAGCACAGTTCAGGTCTCATCTCTCGGTTCTTGTAAGACTCATCCTATGTGGGGGCACTGGAACCCCAGGATGTTTTGATTTTGTAGGGTTTAGGGGTTTAGGGTTTAGGGTTTTAGTAGCCAAGGCCCTCCCCGGCAGCCCTTAGCCACAGCAAGATCATCGAGTAGCGCAGCATGCAAAGCGGTGGTCAGAACTAACCCGCTGCAGCAAAAAACGGGAGACATGATAGAAGGAGGGAGAGCAGAAAGTACCCATTCACACCAATCGAGAGCTTTGCAGCAATGAGATACTGTTGATGCTCTAAATCCTGCATTATTTTAAGGACCCTAAACTATGGGAATGATGGTGTCTATCCTTATTAACGGTAATGCAGGAAAGGTATCACCAACCGTACTTTTACATGTAGCAACTGCTTATTTCCCACAGGCTCCTAAGTTCCTTTTTGTGGCTTAAATTTAGTTCCTAATAAGATAATCCGGAGACGGAGCCCATGGGTAAACCCTAGAGTCCAAAATCCCTAAACCCTAAACCCTAAAGTCCAAACCCCTAAACCCTTGGGAGGCCGGTACCGCACTGTCAGTTGCAACTGTATCAGACTTTACATGTCTTGTGGAGAACAGGGTAATGTCCCTGTTGAAGGGAATCCCAGGCTGACTGCTTTCGGGTGGTGCTGACGGTCTTAGATGGTTCTTTGGTAGTGCCGTGCCTGGGGTTTTCTTTGCGTGACGGCATTGTGTGGAGCCTTGCCTGCCCAGTGCGAGTGTAAGAGTCGAAACCCTGAAGTCCAAACCCCTAAACCCCTAAACCCGGCAGAAGCTTCAAGGCATCGTTGGCTCGTCTCGAGCCCAAGGACCAGTTCCCAACGCAATCCCCAGGCCTGCCTTCTCAGGGTTACACATAGGCTCCTTAGTTTAGTGTTTAGGTTTTTTTTGCACGACCCTTTTCCACTCGCTGTTTAGGGTTTAGGGTAAAGGGTTTAGGACCCATTACCCATAGGCTCCTTAATAGTTCCTTTTTGGGATTTCCTTATAGGATCCTAAATATAAACTTAGTAGTTCCTTTTGGGGATTTCCTTCTAGGATCCTAAATATAAACCATGAAAAGGGACTGCTATGGAGCCTAGGGTTAGAACAGGGCTACATACAAAGCTGGTGTTTCCCATCAAGCAGCTTATAACCCCAGTTGCAAGCCACTTACTATAGGCCCTATATCATCCTTCAAGTCGTCCGCATAGACCAAGGAGAGCCAGCTTTGGAGGCTAGGGTTTAGGGTTTAGGGTGAGAAAGGAAGGGGATTGATAAGAGGCTGTGATGTGGAGGTGGGGTCCGTCTTCGATAGCTAGTGTTGATATTGGATTTATCTCCAGACTTTGGTTCCTGTCATTTCAAGCTTACATCGTACATTCGTTCTTGCATGGCCGAGCTGCGAAACTTGCCGTATGTATCCGAGCGGTCCCGGCTTCGATGCACGCACAAGTGGTGGACGCAGCCTGGGCTCAAGGGACCATGATGTGATCCCGTGTGTGTCCTCTGTGTTTTTGTCAAGTCGATTGTCCATAGCCGTGGCTCGGCTGGACACGTGCAGTGCGACGGGATTTTGAATCAATGCGAGGGCTCCTTTCGACAGTAAGGCCCGAGAAGGTTTTTCGGCTGTCATGCATGTGGTTTCCCAGGCTTGAGCCAGGCCCTCTTGTCAGTCGCATGCACGACCAGAATAATCTAGGCCCAAGTACTGGCGCCTATTCAGTCGTTTAGCACTTAGCAGCAGCTTCGAAGCTTTCCGTTCCGGCGTACTGGCTTGCAGGCATGTCTCTGTGTGTGTGTGTGTGTGCGCGCTTCGGTCATCAGGTGGCAGGGTGACACGAGTCAAACACTGCACAATAATCTAACGATATCTTAGCACATTCTGTGCACCGGGGCATCCTTTATCATTCCGATGGACAGAAAGTAGATGTGGACAAAAAATTGGCTCTACCCACGCGTCATTGCACATCGACCCTTCTTGCCCCCATCTCAGTCGCAACGTTTGGCACCTAAGGATTCATTCCAAAAGCGATGGCCAGGGCTTCTTGGTCAAAGGTGTTTGCCGGATCCGTTCGCATCCGGCGAAGCCCCAAATCACTATCGAGTTTCTGTACTGTACTCCCCAACTTGTGAGCATCATGCCCTATCAAACCCGTCACAGAGCCACTGGCGGAAGTCGCCTAGTTTATAGCCTCCAGAGTCCATATGAGTCTAACCCTTCTTAAGGAGATCGGTCGTGTTTTCGGAGTGCTTTGAGAGCAGTCCGGATTCGAGAGCCGAGAGCTCTGGGGCTTCGGTCGCACCCCTTTTTCCTTAGTATAAGGGCTCCAAAATAAGGTGCCTAGCGCGAATTTCAGGCCTGGGCTCTGGCGCTCTTGGCCTTCCGCGCGCATGGAGATCTCCAGGCTATGCAGCTGCCGCTTGCACCCGAACGGGCGGAGGCTTTGCATTCGTGCCTACGTTCACGCCTGGTTTCTCTACGATTACTGTGCCACTCCTTTCCTGTGCTCTGGTGCAGGAACCCAGACTAGCATTAGACATACAAAATATTGGCCTGACTGTGTGCATGTGAGCTGTTCTTCCGGCAGCAGTGCCGCTGTTTTGCCGAATTTCCAGGCGCCGTGCCATGCTGTGCAACTGTACTATACAGCTGCTACTGCTTGTAAGATTTCCTTTGCAGAGCGTTTTTCGAGAAGTGCCTCAACCCAGACTCAACCCACAAGTCCTGAAGCCTCGCCCTTTGCAGTTCACCTTTCGTTATGCATGTGCTGGCGGTGGGTTCCCGGACTTGTGAAGTCGATTTCGCGTCTCGATAAGATGTCGGCCGCCAGAGAGTCCGTGGCGACAGACGTACAGACACCTGCCGTGTTTGGAGAGTTCGCGTGTGAGCCCCCGGACCCCAAACCCTAAACCCTTTGACCTTGCCAGGATTGTCCGTCTGAGTGTTAGTTAAAACCCTGGACTAAACCCATACGTGGGATGCCAGATGGAACAGAGTCCATAAACAGCACAACTAAACCCTTGAAGCTTTTTCATCGCTCTATAAAACCCTACTTCGAACTTCGAAGGGGCAAAGGAGAAGTGCAGGGCTCAACTAGTGGAGCCTCAGAAATCCGAGGTCTGCCGATGGCGAGATCTGGTCGTATCCCATGGCTTCTCAGCTCTGATAGGAAAGCTGCTTCAGGCTGTTACAGCAACGATAGGATGGCCATTCTAGGTAGAAGGCTGTTACAGCAACGATAGGATGGCCATTCTAGGTAGAAGGCTGTTACAGCAACGATAGGATGGCCATTCTAGGTAGAAGCACTCTGGTCGGACAGCCATGAAAGCCGAATAGCCATCGCTTTAGAAAGACACCTTTACGAGATTCAGGGTTTGCATCCGTCAACCGCCTTTATGCCCGTGATAGTTTGCCACAAATGGTGGAATATGGTGAGACGACCACACGTGTTATCACATGTGGTCCTTGGGCTTTTGACACTGTTGACCTTGAAGGCATCCGAACGCTTTGGCTCTTTCTTGAGACCGTCCCCGGGAAAAGAAATCAACATTCATGATCGTTGCAAGCCCAGCACAGCATCTGTCATGGTCTAGACATGCATGCAGCTGTGACTGCTGCAAAGGAAGCTGCCAGACGCCTGATGAGACACCAGAAGGGTGCACGAGCGTACCTTCAAGAGGCAATGGGGTGGACAAATGAGAACGACTGCCTAATTAAGTTTGAAAGCATCCCGCAGCCTAGGTGGTGCAGCAGTGGCCTAAAGGGTTAGGCTTCCATCGTATCAGGCAGCGAGACTTACTTTCGCGTTTGTGATCTTGAGACCTTTGTGGTAGCCGGCAGCAGTAGGCGTGCTTCCAGCTGCATGAAGGTAGATGGGCAGCCAAGCGACACGGCGGAGAAGGTCGCAGCTTGAAAGCACCCTTTACAACCTCAGACATCAGTTTCTGGTGCCGCTGCCCGTGCCTTCGATTCGACCTTGCTGTGCATATCACCCCATCATGGCAAAGCCCTCTCCATAACAACCAGAAGAACTTAAGGGTCTGAAAAGGGTTTTGAGTTTGTGATCGGGGTAACGACATGTCTTGTTTCACAGTTGCTGCTGTAGCGAGGTAACGATCTCCACAAACGAGACGCACAACGTCGACGACGCTGGGTTGCAAGGACAAGAGACATGCGGACCAGTGCACTCCGTTGAGTTGAGCCTAAAGCTCCGTATGAAAATGCCTGCGGCTGAAGCCTGCTTGGACAAAGTCGCAGTACTGGAGTGCGCCAGATCTGGCGTAGAGCAGCACACTGTCGGTGGTGGCGATGAAAATCGGTGTTGCCGGTCGATCCCGATCAACGCCACACAGGGGCCTTCGAGGGTGCGCGCTCCGATTACAGTCACAGAGCCCCAGTTTTTAAGGAGCAGAGCCCTTGACTGGATTCGTATGGGGGTTTCCGGAACTAGGGGACCCTTATACAGTACCCTATAATAGTAGGATCCTTATTATAAGGACCCCAAAATAAGGTACCCCCTCATTTTCGGAAACTCCCATATGGCCACAGATTCCTGGTCCCCAGATCCCATGACTGAAGCGCCCGAAGGCTACAGCTGCTATAGCTGCTGGTGTCCCAACCTTAGGGACGAAATGGCCCTTAAAAGGAGGGGCCCTATACCCTTATACTATGAGTCCCTATATGGTATATGAACCCTAAAACCTTTTAGGGTTCATGTCGTCCTTAAGGAAATTAGTAAAGTCCATTTCGTGGTTTCTGGGAGGTCCCTGCCAAGCATCATGATTGCTTCCAGGTGTCTCCGTCCCAGACCGATTTCGGGGACCAATTGTCAAGCATCCTGCTGACCTCGCCGGGCATTGTGGAGGGTGGGTGGGTGGCACGAAATCCCTCGTTGTCCGAAAAACCGAACTGAAAACCCCTAAAGCAAGGCAAAAATTCTTCCTGGCCCGAAACCCCTATTAAAAAGACCCTCAACCCCAAACCCCATCAGGGGCGCTTTTTAAGCCAATTTCTTTTCCCGAGGCCTTCACGAAGGAGCTGAAGGCCGAGGCGGCGACGGCCAGCTCCGGTACGGGCCTAGCTTTGCCCGGGTCCCCAGGTTTCTGCGCTCTGCGGTTTAGGCCTAGGCCCAAAAGTAGTTCTTTTTTGTGGTTTATATTTAGAATCCTATAAGGCAAGCCCAAAAAAAACTACTAAGGAGCCCATGGGTAGGCCTAGGGTTTATAGGACTGGCTAGGAGTGGGACTGGGCCTAGCAGCAATGTTTGGCGCGAGGCGACAAGAGCCAGGGTCGTTAGCTGTGCGGGGAGGATAGGGGAAAGTCGCGTCCTGAGTCCCCCCCCGCCCCCCAGCGATCGTGCTAAACTTAGCAGGATCACGGATTGAGGGTATTGGTGTCGCATCTGCTGGCCGGCTGCCCCTTCTTTCAGCCGGTGAAAGGTTTATAGGCTCCCGGGGCTCAAGTTCTCAAGGGCGAGCAAGGTTGGGGGCGGGTAGCTGGAGTGATGAGAGTTTCTGCCTCATCGGTGCTTGGCTGGGAACGGAGGATGGACAGGTTGTGGCATTGGGCAGTTGGCATGATTCTGCACGGGCTGGACTTGCGCCACGTGCATCACACATCGCGGTAAAGCAGTGGGGTCCGTTGCATGCGCTTGCAGCCATGCAAGACATCCAAATTGAGCGTCGCGTGATGAGGTTCGGCACCCTGCTGTGTGCCATGATCCTCTTCTACTTGGCCTTTCGGTTGCATTGGCCATGCGAAATCGAGGCCGGCATGTCTCACAAGCCAAGGTCAACCAGCCGCACAAGGACTCCCCTCTCGGCTCTGGCGTACCTATATCGGGCATGTAGGGGGACAGTGCTGCCTTCCACTTCCACATTATAATATCGAGCCGTGAACTCCACAGCTTGCCCATGCTAGTTTGACAGCTTCAGGTTCTACAACTTGTAGGTTTCTCAATGCAAAAGGGCAGTTTAGCAGCTCACTCCCCGCACTGCACATCGCTGCACCAGAGGACTTGCAAATCAGTACCTGGCAGCTCCTTAGTGGAAACATCGCCCTGTTTTGTACCGAGCCTTGGCCGACATCGGGCGGAGCTTTCGGAGCCCTGGGGCCCTGCCTAGGAGGGTCCGAGCATTCTCACTGCTTGGCATAGACCTCTGCAGTGTCAATTCCAGCACCAGAGTATTCAGAAAGACTACAGCTTTGAAGCTTGTCATAATCGGGTCATATTCCTACTTATATTCATCACCTGGACCGAAGCGGAAGATTCAACGATGAGGTCATCTTGTTCATGGCGCTGAAGAAGCTCTGGAAGTGCATCGTGGGAAGCCTGCCGTCGCCCCAGGATGGATCTTCAGGGTGACGATTGCGCGCACTGAATTCTCAGCAGCAGCAATTTGAAGCAAAAAGGCAAAGTAGGGTCAGGAGCCATGCCCTGGCATCAGTACATCCCTGGGGCTATATATAACGCCAAACTAGCAGTCAGTGGCCGATGTTTGCTGCATCTTTGCAGTATAGCCGCAGCCGACATGTTAGGTTAGGTCTGATATACACACACGCAAATGTTTCCCGGTAGCAATCGCACGTCAACGCAAGCGGCAGCTGAGGCAGGACTACCAAGACCCGAGTGAAAGGCAGAAGCCTCAGCGCATCGCCAACCACATGATGGATGGTCCAACTGTACCACAGGGGAGTTTCCAAAAATAAGGGGTAACTTAAATTGGGGGTCCTAATAATAAGGATGCTACTATTTAGGGTACTATATGAGGGTCCCCTATTTTCGGAAACCCCCACAAGGGTCCTTTACTTCACCGGGAAGCTGAGGCTTGAATGGGGGAGCGAGCTGGCGACTGCGGGCTACTTCCTGTCCTTTCTGAAGTTCGCGGCCCTGATGCGCCCTTGACGCACCCAATGCACCCTAAAACCCAACACCCAAAGCGCCAAGCCCTCAACCCACTACTATAGCACCTTAGCCCCTGAACCCCGGCTCGTACCTTGAGCAAGCCATGCTCGCTTTGATCCGCTTCCAGCCTGCGCAGGACGCAGTCACCCAGAGACCAGTTTAGGGTGTAGGGCAGACAGACAGATGAGCACATGGCGGCCAATGAGTAGGGTCTAGCGACTGGCAGTTGGTGATTGGCATCACAAGCCGAAGACAGATGGGTTGCTCAGAGCCCTGTCAGGTTCTTCTTCCCGATGCTCAAGCACCCTGGCTTAGGGGGCGGCTGGGGTATTCTAGATGCAGCACATGCCGATTGAAAAGAGTCTGCACCACAAAATTTGAAACCCCTGAAGCATCCTCGAACCTACAGCTCTCCATCTGCCACTTGCAGCAGCTGTATCCAGGTCTAAGCTGCAGGACAAGACTCGTCTCGCGGCTGCGAGGACTGGGTTCGGCTGTGGGGGCCCTTTTGACTCCTTATAAGCGAAACGCGAACCTGCAAGGGCCGAAAACTCTAAGAGGGTGGTTGCTTGACGGGGCAATAGGCGGGTGTACCCAGAGGACTGTGAATCCCAAATCCTCCAACACGGACCTGGCTGATAGTGGCAGAGGCTCCTCCGTGCTTCCTTTGCAGAGAACACTTTCATCACCAGCACTTGTATAGTGTCGACTAGAATACCAGCATCGGTTGATGTCACAATCGAAATTAAATCGGTTTGAGCAGGACCTGTGGCACGTACCTCATTGGCTACGCTGGATCCGACAGTGCTGCGGCTGCAAGTCGCGGTCCTTGCCGTGTCGATACATGACATGCATCCGGCGGATGGTGGAGTATTTCGAAGTTGGCTCGGAGCGAGTTCTGATTAATTAGGGACCAGGCGAGATGCAGCTGCGTCGGCAAGCGTCCTGTGCTTCAAGGCTTTGCTTACATCTTGAGCCTGGAGCCCTTCAGCAGCTGCTCGTCTTTTCATATGTGAGCATCTGCATCTTGGGTTTGAGTTCACGTTGCCGTCGTGCAAGAGCGCCCACCCATGCCCCGGCAGTTCAGAATGTGGACATAAATGGCAACGTTGTCGAAGCCACCATGTGGATATGGAAGAAAGGGCCCTCTCTTAGCGTGAGCAACGAAGGATCTTGCAAACACTACCTGTTGTCCGACCAACTGCCAGGTCTGATGACTGTTGGTAAAGTATCACAACAACGACGAAGGCTGTAGTACCATCACACAAGCTTAGGCTCTAAACCCGGGTCTTGAACAGCGTTAACAGAGACCAGGTGGTGCAGGGTACTGCTTCCTCGGCCTGCTGCTCATGCTGGTGGTCCTTTCTGGACTTCTCTGCCTCGCGTTTAGGCAAGGTGTTGGATGGTCGGGGCGCAGTCTCCGGTGGATTCTGTGACATTCTATAGGACACGGGTTTAGGGCACGAGGGTACTTTTGTCAGGTGTTGTTCGTGGTAAACGACATTTCCATCAAATGCCAGTGCATACCCAGGACACAAAATGCTGACGACAGGTGTTCTTTTGTGTTTTCAGGTTGTGCAGCACTGCACCACCGCCTCCCTGAATGGCATAGAGTCTTTGAGCCATCGTGTCCCTTTGAAAGAAGTTGATGCTGCCCACAGTGATATGAAGGCTTGCCGATCGAATGCAGCCAAGCGACGGCTACGATCCAGACAGAGAGGCCGGACGGTTGTGCTGCAACGAGGGTTCGAACAGCTCCGGGGCTCGTACACGCGATCCAGGGGCTTCAAGGCGCAGCAGCCGTGCTAGTTTGATGTTGCATCCAGTCACAGTCTTCCGCAGCGGCATGTCAGAGCTTGTGCTCGGATGGCGAGTTATAATTATGTACCCGCAGCATGCGGTCCCCACCTTGAAGTTGATTCTTGGGACGCTCTGACGAATGGCACGCCCGCGCATTGTGAGCGTCACTTCGTGAGGAGGAGCAAATCGAGGCCGCTGGATTCCAGATCGCATTCCTCTTGCCGCCTGGCTTTGCAAAAGGGTTTAGGGCTTTTAGGGCTTTAGGGCTATTTTAGGGTTTATAGGGTTTGCACCATCCCGTGGCGGTGTCCTGAGGCTTGTTTGGAGGATGCGCGGGCGCAGTTCCCAATCACAAAGTTGTGCTGTCTCCTGCCATACCAAAACCATCCGATACTGCTGCGCTCTACTAGAAGCGAACTACTCTAGTGTACGGTACTCTACTATGTACCGGACTGTACTAGACTGCCAGATCACCTCGATCTTGGCCTCCCCACATGCCGAAGCTTCTTCGTATGGCTACTCAAACCCAATAAGGAAGAGGAACTTGAAGTTTTAGTACGATCCCAGCCATGAACTACCTATAGTCTCCATTGTAGTTCCTTTTTGGGGTTACCTTTTAGGATCCTTAATATAGATTTGGTTAAACCAAAAAAAGGAACTACAATGGAGACTATAGGTAGTCTTCATTCAGCCCACTCACTGAATCTGTTCTGGAAGCCTTTTGCACGGAGAGGTCCGTTTGGATCCGCTTCCTCGTCACGGGCTTTCTTCCTGGCAGTGCTTCGCCTTCGGTTAGTAAGGTTTAGGGTTCAAGGCTTCCTTTAATGAGATGTAGAACGGCTACTCTAAGGGTATAGGGTGTAAGGGCCGGCATAATTAGAATAGGGTTTTGGGTTTATATTATACGATAATCATAATAAGGAACCGCCGCAAAATTCAATGGTATCGGTAATTATTTAGGCCCCTACATTAAGGTTTAGGGCTCAAGCCAGTTAGGATTTCGGATGCCTGGCCGCACTTGTAAGGAGATCATCTTCACAGGGCTGATCCCCTCCTAGGTGCAAGCCCTCCCCTGCCCTCCGACTCCCAATTCGGTCAGTTTGGCTGGGGTCTTAGTTGTTAAGAGGCGAGGGCCTGGTGTGGAGCAGGGCTGGACGGCTACTATAGGGGCCCTAACAATTGGAATAGGGTTTTGGGGCCCATTATACTATAATTTTAATAAGGAACCCCCAAAATAGTATAGGTAATTATTTAGGCCCCTACATTACCTACCCATCGAATCGGTTTGCGATCCACCGATGAACTTGGCCCGGCTTCTGCGAGTGCGCCTAGCTCAGCTCCCGGTGTTTTTTGCCCAAGCCGCAACGCACGACACCCGTGTGAACGTAGAGGCTCAGT
Source organism: Symbiodinium necroappetens (assembly GCA_905231915.1). Taxonomy (NCBI): domain Eukaryota; class Dinophyceae; order Suessiales; family Symbiodiniaceae; genus Symbiodinium; species Symbiodinium necroappetens. The sequence goes on from CAJNJA010030797.1 coordinate 19,848, forward strand.
CCCTCTCTAGACTTTGGGCTGTCACCCACCCATGATGCGGGAGGACAAAACTCCTTTCTAAACACTATAGCGACCTGGACCTCACAGCGCGAACCTCCCCCCTACAAAAGCTAAGGGTTGAAGATGGTTTATAAGCGTCCCTAGACTCTGTCGTATTACCCCCTCATATAAGTCCTGCATTGCCTTAAGCTGAGAATTATGGTATATTCCTTATTATGGGTAATGCAGGATTTATATCATCAACCGTATTTAAGACCTGCCTTCCACCCCGGGCCCCAAGCAGGCAAGAAAGGAGCTCGGGCGCTGGTCCTGGGTGACTTGAACCTCTCCTGCACCGGTACGGTTTAGGGTTTAGGGACCAGGGAGTCGAAATCTTCCAAAACGGAGTTCTATGGGTGATGTTCTCTTTCGGGAGTTCTGTAAGGATTCTAAGGGCTCCATAGGTTTGAAGCATGTGATAAGCGTTTTCCGTGGTTGTCCTAAAAATCCTAAATTCGATGAAGGCTCCATGATCAGTTTCCTAAGTTGTCCGAAGAGTTCGAGTCAGACTCTAGTCGATGGAGTACTACAAGGGTTCCATGCGGAGTTTGAGGCAGGTTTCCGGGTACTTCAGGGGAATCTCAACGGAATCTATGTAGCCTGGTTCGGTCTTACAAGAAGGTGGGTCGTGGCAGTTGAGGGTAGGATTGCCTGCCCCTGCCCATGCGTTTTTGGGGACTGACCTCAGTGCCTGTCGTTGTTCTTGCCGTTCATATGCCCTTATCCTGGCAATACCATCTATGATGTTCTGTGCACCGATCCCTTTGAGGTCGTATTTGGGCACCTTTCTGCTGCTGTCGGTGGCCATCTTCGGCGCAGCCATGTTCAAGATCCGGCCCTTGGCTGGCCAGACGGACAGGACCGCGCCGTGCAAAGACTCGCAGGGAGCAGTAGGAGCAATCCAAGGAGCCCTCCAGTCTCCCGAGGCATCAACCAGAGTAGGGTTTAGGGTTTAGGGCAGGGAGATTTCATGCAGAATCTGTATGACAAACGCCCTTGTGGTGTGCGGCCCTGCGCACATTCTCAATGATGGCTAAGGCCGTTGCCGTGTTTTCCAAAACCCGAACCTGAGGCCTATGATTTCCTTGAAGACGGGTCGCTCGTGAGTGATACTCTAGTAAAATATAGTAGAGTTTAGTGTAGTCCAGTAAAGTATAGCATACCACATTACATTTTACTACATTAAATGATATATTACTGTGTATATGTGTATGTATATGTATATATATATGTGTGTATATATTTACTTATATATATATATGTTTTTTATATTCCTTTTATATCATATCATATCATATCATATTATATTCAGCCCCAACGCCTCATCACCAGGAGGCCAGCAATGAGACGCTTCTTCCGGATACTCACCGAGACCAGCGCCATGACAATGGGCTGCTGGGCTACGGAGATCAGATCCGAGCGAGGAGCTTGAGAAAGCGAGCATAATTCTAGGTTGAGAGGTGGAAGCACAGAGAGAGAGAGAGAGAGAGACAGACCGACTGAAAGACAGCAGACCATGGCGCAGCGCGAGAGCGCAGGGGTTGGGGTCCTAGGGCCACGCCCCAAACGCCGTGCAAGCAAGCAAGCAAGAGAGAGAGAGAGAGAGAGAGTGAGAGAGAAAGAGAGAGTGAGAGTGAGAGGGGGGGAGAAATTCCCGGCCCACAGCCCTGGCGAAAGAAAGAGAGTGAGAGCCAGCGAGAGCATGCCGTCCCTTTCGTAGTTGCAGGGGCCCTCCTTCAACTTTAGCTTCTGCCACAAGTGGAACCAAGATTAAGGGTCGGTTTAGGGCCGTAGATCCATATTGCTTGCATGAGATCTCGTTCTGTTGACCTGCTGTACGACCTTTCAGATGCATGGGTTCGCAAGGCTTTCGAGCGTCGTCATGAAGTGCTAGGTTCGAGGGTTTGCTGCACCTTTCCGGCCAGAACTTTACAGCCCTAAACCCTGAACCCTAAACCCTAAACCCGGATGCAATAAAGGGCTCAACAAATACCTACGGGTTTGGGGGGTTGACGGCTTGGGGGGTATTGGAGTTACGGTATCGCCAAAGTTTACAGGTCACCGAACTCGAGTTGTCGGACCTGTCAGGTCTCGGGCACACCTTATTATTCGTTAATTGTAATCCACCTTATTATAGTAGCAGCTTTCCTTTCTACGAAGCCCGAGGCCCTATGTCCTCCAACCCTGTCTTTAAAACCTAAACCCTCGCCCCTAAATCCTCAATCCTGTTTCGCCTAGCGACTGCATCCTTTCAATTGAAAGCCGGAAAATCCTGGCTATGGCTCAAGCCCCTTGCAGGCCTCAAGGCGTTCGATGCCATGGCTTGTCAGGGTGAAATCGTTTACCTGCACGGTTGGAGTGGCCATCCATCCTGTGACAAGCTGACAGAAAGCCTTCCGGACGGAATCGTCCTTACTCTGCTTACGTATCATCCAGGTGGCAATATTCAAGAGACCAAGATCAAGTCATTCCTGGAGGAGCTGCGGAGCCGAGCGCTAAACAATGCCCCTTTCCTTGCACTCGTGGGTTACTCGTTTGGCGGCCTCTTGGCCGCCCTGTACCAAGAGAAGTTTCCACATCTTGTGAACCCGAGTCGTGCTGCTGGCACCTGCAATTGACAACTTTAACCGGAACTACGAAAATCTTGCTGAGTCTGTCCTGGACGAAAAGCCACACTATGTGAAAGAGCTGAAAGACTACAATCAGAGTTCCGGCAGTCGTGATTCACGGCCAGCAGGACACGGATGCGGGCGGTTCGGCGTTGTGGCGGGTGGAGGAGTGGACCGGCGACGACAAGCACAAACAGCCCGTCGTAAGGCGCTTTTTCCCAAACGCAGCACACGACCTGCAGGGTATTGTCGGAGCAGCAGGCAGTCTTTCATGGGTTGTCCTTGCCCACTGGGCGGTGCAGGGGGGATGCAGTCGTCCTTCCATACTACGCCAATGTGATAGATGGCGAGATAGGCTTTGAGACTGCCTACGCTCTGCAGCGCTTCTTGCTTGACCAAAGGTTCATTATCAATGTCAGTGACATTGATGGCAAGTGGTCAGATAAGACTTCAACGCGATTTCAGGAGTTAGTGGGTTGGGCACCCAACCGGACGAAGGGGTGAACGGGGACTGGGGGAAAGACAGCATCAAGGCGTTGCAGCGATTTCTCGCGCAAGCGCGTTTCCAGTGCTGCGTGCCACCGCCCTGAACGGCAATATTTCAGACTTCCTGTCTGTGTGTTGCGGTCGTTGTGATCACGGGCACAGTTTCTTTCCAAGGCCTGCAATGCCAGCTCCGGAATCGCCCGAAGCTTCGCCTCGTCTCGCCGAGCTACGAGTGCCAAAAAGATCCAGGTCCGAGAACTCTTTATAAAGCCTCAATCTGCTAAACCCTGAGTTTACATCAGCCGCAACTGTCTCAGAAGGCTTAAACTTTTGGGCTGGATCCGTATAAAACAAAAAACTGTGTGGATATGCGAGACTGAGCGTCAAACGCCCGGGCAGCGATTTCTCAGGTTGGCTCCTGATGTTCTGGGTGCCTTGAGCAGCAGCAGTTTGTATTGGGTGAGTGGAAGGGTATTTCTAGGAATACTCTACAATTTCTTTAGTGACTTCGGGTTACGGCTTGGTTCCAGGCTTGAGGGTGTTGCTCTTATCCTAATCCTTCAACCCACATCTTGGCGCTTCGGGTGCCAGCCATTTCATGACCAGGCCTGGTCGGTGCATTTAGTACATTACAGCTCACTATAGTACTTTATAGTATGTCAGTTACAATATTACAGCGAGGATCATTATAGTAATATATATATATAGAGAGAGAGAGAGAGATATTATGTCAGCTATAGTATATTATGGCGAGGATCGTGTTTTCGGCTTGTGATGCAGTGAACGAAGGACTTTGCGAGGTGGTTCTATACTGTTCTGGGTGTTTTGGATGTTTTCTGACAGCCATTGCTGCCGGAGGTCCCACTTCTAAGCATACCTCTGTTTGGACTTGAATTTGCCCGGCCTGAGGCAGGGGAGCTATGAGAATCCGGTTCGTGGCGTGCGTGCGCAGATGCTCAGGTACAATGGGCTTGGTGGTATTCTCTGCAAGGCGCGGACGGCAGTCACAATGCAGGGAGACATTCGGCGTTGATGTCGTGGCCCCAGATGCCAGGTCTGCACATGGTCAGTCCTTCCTGTGCTCATAGTGCTCCAACTACTGAGGTGCCAGGCAGTTACATCGGCGGTAACCTGGCAGCAGGAGAGCACTGAGGTAGCAAGTGCCCGCGAAAGCTCTACTCCCAAGCCAATACCAGAAGAAAGCTCCGTAAACGAAGCCAAGCCGATTTTCAGCCGAGCTCGGAACTGCAGAGTACTACAATCTCCATGGCTGTGCAAACAGTGCGGGCCGTACTTAGATCATGGTCTACTGCGGCATGGTGGTGCTCTTCTTCCTCGCCAAGAGAGCCGGTAAGAATGCCTCGGACGGAGCCTTAAAACAGAGCTTGGCCGAAGGTCGCGATCTCGGCAATGTGAATCATGCTTGAAGGGGCCTTGTTTGGCCAGGCATCTCTTGAGGCCCCTGTGGGCATTGGACATCTTGCCTTCAAGTTATTACAAAGCTCTCTTCTGTCGCGAACCTAGAGGGGTTGGACACAGTGGAAGGTATCCAGTTAGTGCTTGGACTACGCACAAACCCGGTTTTCCCAGCCAAAAGTCGAGAACTGTGATCTCCACGAGGCTTTGGAACCCCCCAAACTTTTCCCGCCCCTCAGCATACCGAAACCTGAAAGCTTGAGAACAGTCTTGAGAGCTTAGGCCCTCCCCTAGATTCCATACAGCCGGTGAGCAGACACCAGAGGAGGCTTAGTAATCCTGCATACAACTACACAAGATAACCCCAAGCGTTTCCGAGAAACCCTATTGCCCTTGGAACTCCTACGGTAGCCCTCAACCCAACGGCTCAAAACCTCAGAGCCCAACCCCCCTAAACCCTAAACCCTGACGGACTTAGAGTGTGAGTGCTGAAACCCTAAACCCTCCCCCCCAAAGAAAAACCTTTAAACCCTAAGCAACCCAACGGCTCAAAACCTCAGAGGCCCAAGCTCTTCAGGCCACATAGCCCTCGAGTCCGAACTCCAAGGCCCCAGAGCCCTGAACCCAAAGCGGTTTAAGGGGTTTAGGGGTTTAGGGTGTTCAGGTGTTTAGGGCTTTAGGGGTTTATGGGTTTAAGGTTAAGGGGTTTAGGGGTTTAGGGTTGAGGGTTTAACCCAACCTTAGACCTCCAAAAAAAATCCAACAACGCACTTAGAGGTTCATGGGTAGTTATAAGTGGGGTTATTAGTAGGGCAACTATAGTTATAACTTATAACCCAAATTAGGGGACTTATAACCCCACTTATAACTACCCATGAACCTCCAAGCAAGAACAAGGACTTCAAGGAGCTGACCAATGCATGGGTACTGCAGACAGGCTTTTGCTGGGAAGTGGCCTCCCGGCCTCGAACCGAAAATGGGGGATACTCTTGATGCATTACCTTAAGGACCCGAAACTATGAGAATTATGGTATGTTGCTTATTATGGGTAATGCAGGAGGTATATCATCAAAAGTAGTAGAAGTGTTCCTTTAGGATTATTACAAGTCCTCGAAGGCTGATTGGAGGTGAGGGGTTACTCTAAATAGGGTTATTGAATGCTTACTATAGTTAGGGTTTCCAGCGGGGACACAAAAAGGATTGCCGGTTTTCTGTTAAATTGTCACCGTAAGGGTTGGCACAAACGGCTTACTGTGAAGGTTTTAGAGCTTTCCGCGGGCATGGCGGTTTGAGGTGTCGGATATTTTGGGGATCTAAACAGGCGACCCTAGTTTAGAGAACTTCCCTTGTACTGTAGATGCAGGATTTTGGGAGGTTCGCCAGATGGTTCGAGCCTCTATGGTGTTTCTAAGAAGCTGCACTACACGAATAAAGCATCCGAGAGTCTGACGACTGAAATCCGGAGGCCTCAGCCCTAAACGACATTTTTGGCCTTGGAGGGCTTCACACCTGGGACCGGGCAAATGTTTGCGAAAGAAAGGCTAGCTAGGCTAGGCGTGTTCCGGGACGGAGAAAGACTTTCGGGAGAGTGACAGAGCCTCAATCCTCCAGCGAGCCCAAAACTCTCGAAATGTGAGGGGCTGCGTGATGCCGAACTAGTGCCCCGAACTGACACTGAGGCTATCTATGAAGGTCTCATTGATGCACATTCGGCTACCTACAGCACTCCACTGGCCAGGCAGTGCGTGGGAGATCAGAATGTGTGAAGCTCTCTGCACGTCCGTATGGTTGTTCAATCCGACATGCCCTCATCTGTTCCAACAATCTGAAGGCGGATGGCGGCTATTGCTCCTTGGCTGTTCATCTCCGGGAGCGTGCTGTCTTGAGTTGAGACTGCGAAAATTAGAAAAGGCGACTAGAATCACAACCCTCCATGAGCACGACCCCAGACGAAATTGTATGGCCTCGACCTTGCTGCAGTTGCATCCGCACAGTCAACGAGCGAGAACAGTAATCAGGCAGATGCGCTATGCTTCACTTGAATAGCAACAATACCTTCAGTTCGTCACCGACAGCATGAGTAGTCCATGGCATGAGCAGCCTACAGCCTCCACACTGAACAATAAGTACAAGAGAAGTCGTAAGTAACCTCGACATTTGGTGGCGTCAGTGCCGGATCGCTCCGAGATCCGAGGCATGCATCCTGCTGATCTTGATTGCGATCTTGCCGGCGTGGTACTGGTAGCCCGGCTGGCTCCATACGGTTGATGATATAAATCCCGCATTACCCATAGTAAGCAATATACCATAATTCCCATAGATTCGGGTCCTCAAGGTAATGCAGGATTTATATCATCAACAGTACCATTAATTAGGTCAGCTGGCATTCCGGAACTTGCCAGTACTAGGCCTTTACTTTGTTCAGAATAGCATACGTGGTGCTGAAGTGTCAGCCTCTTGGGGATTCATACAGTGGTTCTGCGCTTCAGGTCCAGTCAGGGCTCTGTGTTGGTCATGTACTCGGCGATTGAATTCATGTACCGCTGGCTTCCGTGGCACGTCGGGCCATGTCTGTAGCGCAAGCATTACTGTTTGAGTGGGCGCAGGCTGTTCGGGAAAGGGGAGGCTTTTCATCGGGGCTCCTGGTAGTAGGAAATTCTCGTAGAACTGAAGGGCTTCTCAACATCCGTGGCAACATCCCTCACATGGTTAGAAGGTCTGAGGCGGTTCTGATAGAGGCTACCGACCTTCCCAGGTACATCATCCCCCGAGCCATGGAGAAGGCAAGAGAGCTCGCAGGGATTCGTGGCTGTGCACGGAGCAGACAAGAGGGCACCTCACCTAGTCCTGATGAGGCAGATGGCAAGTCTGGCGATGCTGCCGGTTCTAAGGCGGAGGCTGCCCCAGCGAAGATTGCTCTGAGCAGAATGCGTCTGCATACCAGAAGCTCTGAGTTCGTTCTCGCCCGAGCCTCCCGTAGCAGGGGGCGGATGCAGAGAAGCCGGATGGAAAGAAGGCGGGCGGTTGACTGCCCCTGCAAGCCAGTGTATTCGAGTGTTGAGGTCGACGAAGAGTGAGTGTTTGGTTGGCTCAGTCGAAAGAAATGAAGCACGGCGTCGCCTAGGCTAATCGCAGTCAATCAAAGATGTTTCAGGCGTGAGGGTAGAACTCCCCAACACTCCCAACATGCTGCAAACCCTGAAGGCCTTTGCAAATAGGAACCCTAAACACGTCTGAACGACGACTGATTGTTTTGGTTTTTCCTGCCCACCTTCTGATCAAGCCTGTGTAAACATGAGAGGACGCCGGGGCAGAGGAGGCACCCAGCAAGCTCAAGGAGGCATCCAAGGACGGAGGCTTTTCTTGGATTTCTCTGGAGCCGGACTCTGGGATTGGCCAGGCTCGAGATCAGATATGCTTAGTGTTCGTAATCTTGGGCCGGGTTTTGTCTGAAGTTTCCGATTGCACGGGCCTTGAGATCATCATGAACCTTCATTAAGACTTGAAGAACACGAAAGCCACTAAAGCTCTGAAGCCATGCACACCTAAAACCCCAAAAGGCAAAACAAAACACGAAAAGACTACAGCCACGCACCGAGAACTGTGCCAAACAAGACTCCAAACCCAAGCCCCGGATTTGTGAGAATCATCTGCAAAGCCCGTTGCCTCTCGAATCTTGACAGCGCATCCCTTTGTGTGTCCTATATAAAGTAGCTTTCGGTAGTGTACTGAACTTAGAAAGGTTATATGCTAAGTAAGGTAAAACCTCGCTATCTTAGTTGTAATGTCACTACTCATAAGCCTACTTGCTAAGTCTCCTGATCTTTTCAGTAGTTTACCAGCTTACACACCATAAAGCCAGGGTAGGTAGGGAGGGGGAACAGCCCAAAACACTAAAGTTGGGGTTCTCCTAAATCCTAAACCCTCAAGGGGGAAAACGGTGCTTAACAAAAAGAAAAAAAAGTGTTCTATTGGCTTCTGTGGCCAGGAGGAGCCGACCCCTTCGCCCCCAGCCGAGACTGCAGAGGACCCTGTGGAAGTAGTAGGGTTGATGGTATAAATCCTTGGAATTACCTTCTAAGGACCCTAAACTATCATAACAACGGCTTGGGGTTTAGGGTTTAGGGTTATAAATCCTTAGCATTTACCTTTTTAAGGACCCTAAAACTATATGGGAGTCATGGTAATGATGGGGTAATGCAGGATGTATACCATCAACCGTAGGATTCAGGCTTTTGAAGCTTCAGGAAGGCTTTGGGGGAGGAGGGGCCGTGTTGTTGAGGGTTCACTTTCGGATGAACGCCAATGACCGCCGTGCAGGAGCCAAAGCCAAAGCCTGAAGACGAGGCCTGGCTCTGGGGCGCAGCAGGAAAAGTTCAACAACCTACAAGTATCACCAGCCTATATTTCGATTGGCTTTTGGCAGACGACTAGCAGAGTCGTATTATAATCAGCCGGTATCCATGCGGAACGTTTTGTCATCATCGCGGTGCACATGCTGTTGCAAGCCTGCGAAACCCCGCCACCTGTTGCCAAGGACTTCTGACGCTGTTCTCGCAGGAGCTGCGCCGAGAGAGACAAAAGCGAGCGAATGCTCGGGGTGACTCACTGTCGCGGCATGGTTGCGCAGGTTCGAATATTTTCGGAGGCCGTGCTGTGGGCTAGCAATTGCACCTGTGAGCCGCAAGGCTCTGACGAACCTCCTGTTCCTCTCCGCCTTACATGTTCATCTAAACAAACTCCAGGGGACGCAGAGCAAACTGAGTCACTGCCAGGCTGCAGCATGGCTGCTGCAGCCGCCTGGGCTGCCATGGCAGAGGTAGGGATCTCGAAGATTGCGCGCATGACTTGTGACTTCCGACTGTGGACGGCTGAGTTGATTAGAAGTTGACATTCGCTAGCCAGGCTCTTCCACAGATACTGCGTTGGGGACGTGTTGTTGAATTTATTGTGGGCAGGTCTTTGCTTATGTGCTAGATCGCTGCTGGTTCGTCAGGCATTCCGTGACAATTTCAGACCCTACATTGGGAGATCCATGGTATGGACGGCATGTAACCCGTTCACATCCCTTCACCTTCCCATCCCGTGCACAAGAATGTTCAAAGCGGTCCTGTGAGTGTATTTATATCTGTCTATCTATATATATATATATGTTTGTGTGTGTGCGCGTGTGTGTGTCTCCTTGGGCATAGCAAAGTGTGATTGGCTTGAACTGTATATACATGATAGTTTTCTATTCTCCAAGTGTATATATTCTTACATATATGTATATATATACATATCAATCTAATATAATAACCTTGATATTAATACGGTTAATATTAATTTCTATCTCTGATGCACAGGCGGCAGCGTTGCGTGAGGATACAGCCGCCGAGAGCGCCTGCCTAGAGCGAGCAGAGACTTGTCTTCAATGCGAGGTTTGCCTCTTCTGGCTCGGGATTTCATCAATTTGGAGGAGCCCCGCCCCACCAAACAGCCAAGCAGATAGACCACCTGCACTGCGGTCCGGCAGCATGTCGAACTGTTACAGGCTCGGGCTGCTATAGACAGGTTCAGCCTAAGGGGTAAGTGGACACGTGGCTCCCAAGAAACCCACGAAGCCACACCCTGGAGCACAAGGAATCCTTGGTACGCAGCTGTGCTGCACTTGGTCGGGTGCCACGATATCCGGCTTAACGGCCTCATGCCTCGTGATACCTCATGTGAGTCGACGACGGGGCTACCTGTCCGCATGCTGCTGTGCATCTATATGGCAGAATATATATATATATATATAGCAGAAATTCGCTAGGGCGACGGGGCAGCAGGACAACCCTGTTCACCAATGCTCATAGCAAGGCGCGGTTTCTACAAACTACACCATCCTGGACTGGCTCAGCACGCAGTGGCCTACGTTCAGGCAACGGGCTTAGGATGGCCACCTTGCTCTCGAAACTGTCATGTTGCCTTCATGTCAGAACTCCATGAACAAGTTGATGGGTCATATTCACCGCAGGCATGAGGCTTGCTAGCTTTGCTTCGTCATGTAAGATAAGGTACTGGATTACACGGAACTTAAGCCAGGTAACATGTCTTGCCATTGCTCCAGCTTACGACACAGGTGATGCAGGCCCACTGCTCAAAGCACGAATGGAAAACATGGCTCATGAGCTGGGTCTACCCGGAAATCGCACATCGCGGGAATCGCCAGACCTGAACGGGGATTAAAGCAGAGGCCGACCTGAGGGAAGTGACATACACAGCCACGAGGATG